>CAIGRF010360390.1:2381-20397 GCA_903798235.1 Fraxinus ornus | reverse complement strand
TGTGGGGTCATTTGACCCCACAAGACCCCATGTGGGTCCGCCCCTATATATATATATATTTCTAAAAGATGGAGCATTGGACTGTTTATGCACATTTATTAGCAGAGTTTAGTCTTTTGTAATCTTTCTGGTACAGTAAATATTGAATCAAAAGAATCTGCTACTGCTAGGTATTCTTATCGCGGAGGCTCGCTCCAAGAATCTTCTAAACGGTGTTTTCTAGGCTCATATTCACGTCACATTTTCTACCAAACAACCAATTCAAACAGCTCCAACCCACGACCAATATTTTTACCTCGATTGCTTCTCAATCTCACTCACAAAGAACAAGATAATGATGTTGATTTGTAGCCACTAAGGCAAGGAGAAAGACTATGAAAAAAGTACAAAGAGGAGGCCAAATGCACAAATGGAGTCACCAGTTTTTCTTCACTATGGCAGCCGATTTTTTTTTCACCTAGAGAGCAGCCACTTTTTTCTCCAATTCATACACAAATTACACACTCAAACGGCTAGGTCAAAGCAACATATATATATAGAAATATGTTAGGCTTTATTTGGACCAATAAAAGGATTAAATGGGCCAAGATCAAAAACCGTCCAATAGGTAAATATATGGGAAAATTACAAAGAAGCCGGTGTTTAAAGTTTCAAATTAAAAAATCAGGTGGGGAAGTTTTTTAATCAAAACTCAGGTATTTGACATTTTAAATATTAAATATTATATATACAAATTTCACCCACAAACCCTAAAAATCAAATACCAATCTCCCTCTTTCTCTCTCTCTCTCTCTCTCTCTCTCTCTTCTCGCCATCGACGAAACCATAGCGAAGGGCGACGGTACTCACTGCGACGCCTCCGAACATCGCTTGCAGCACCGATCTGTGCGGTGGTTGAATCTGGCGGTGGCGCTCGTAACAGATCAGATCAGATTCGAAAAAATTAATTGGCAATATTCAGTTTTGTAAATATTTTCTAGTTGTTGTTTTAAATTACCCAGGGAGTTCAGAGAGTGGTTCGATATCGGGCAACGTTGGGCTGCTAGCAGCGGCGAGGGGGTTGGAGGTGAACAAGCCACCGGTGGAGGAGGTTTCATCCGCAAAAAAGTGTGAGGTCACCCTTTCAAATGGATTTTGGCATGTATACAAATACAAATACTGGAAATGATTTTTTGTTTTTAATGTTTGTAAGTTTTAGATTGTAATCTGTGACTAAAAATACCTCTAAATCTTCCCAAGCCACACACATAGGTAGAACTCGACGGAATGTTTTTGAGTTTCAATGGAGTTTGTCATCCTTGTTTTGATTTTCTTCTTGCAATCGAATCTATGCTTCTGTGCAAAGTAGTCAGCAGTGTTTCTGCCACTCAAAATAGAGCAAATTTCATCTCCACCAAACAAGCTATTTTTCCACCATAATGTTACTCTCACAGTCTCACTCAGTATTGGCTCGCCCCCACAAGTCACCATGGTGCTTCTGTGTTGTTGAGGGGACAGGGATGGTGGTGGATCTGGTTGTGGGTTTGTGATTTTTTTTGTTGGATCTGGTGGTGACAGTTTTGTTGGTAGTGGCGTCGTGGAGTGACAGCTTTCATTGGTGGTGGTGGTGTGGCGTTGGTGCTGTTGTGGTGGTGCCGAGGTGAGGGTGGTTGCAAGTGGTGATGGTATGTGACCCACTATATGGCGTATGTGACCAAAATTCGGTAATTTGTGACTAATAATATAATATGTGACCAACCTTTTGTTATCTGTGACCTAAAAATTATATAATCTGTGACCGTGAAAATTTTTTTGACCAATTAATTTTGAAATATGCGACTGTGTGACTTATAAATTTTGATCTGTGACCAACTAATTTTGAAATATGTGACCGTGAAAAAATCTGTGACCAACTACTTTTGAAATATGTGACCAACGAATTAATTGTGATTTACAAAATCTGTGATCGGAATGGTCGTCGGAATATTTGCCTGAAACGAAGTAGTTGTCGGAACGATCGCCGGAATAGTTGCCGGAGAAGAGTGGTGGTCGGAATGGTCACCGGAATAGTCTCCGAAGCGGTAGGGTGGTTCAGGTGGGGTGAGTTAATTATATTATAATTAAAAAAACACATGATTTTTGAATTTTCAAACTATAAACTTGATTTGTGAATTGGTGTAAACTATACACCTGATTTTTGATTTTTTTTCCCTAAATATATATGGACCGTCAGGAGCATTAATTCTTACACTATTTCCAACGGTCCATGTTGTTTTTTGGTCGAGCCTTTGAACTTGGTTGTTGGTAATTCATTCACCATTGGCGGAGGCCTGTGAAATTATATTCCGACATTTTACATCATAGCCCATGATTCATTTGGTGTCAAAACCCAACAAATCTCCACTCGTGATCCAAATGTCACACTCTACATTCTCGATACATACCACCAATGTACTCCTAGGCAATCTATATTCCACACATCAGTAGACACACAACACACTTACTGCTAATCATCCCAATCCACTATGCATGCAAATACATTATATCAAATGATCAAATTGCTTTCATATTCATGCAAATTTACATATCAAACATATTGAAATGCAACATATAATCATGCAACATAATTAAGCAATCACACATATGCAGAAATGATTACACATAAATGCACATGCAGTAACTAGGTTTACTCTCAATAAACCTCACTGGGGTCATCACTCGACCCTATAGATACATTCAACTTACCTCTCATCTTACCCTTCTACTTATCATTCTTCTTAGAACAGACCCTCACAAAGTGTCCAGACTTACCATAGCTGTAACACCGCTTACTATCGAATTTGTCCCAACCCTTGCCATTCTCCTTACCACTCTCATCTCTCAAGGCACTGCTGTCTTGAGGTCTATCCAAATTCATTTGTTTAAACTTCATTCTACTCATCTCATGTGTATCTCATCACTCCCCTTATCATCTTTTTCAGCCTTAATCCGCATCTCTTTAGTTCTAAGAGATCAATGACACTCTTAGGTATTAAAGTGTCCCTACTATACTTAATTGCATTCTTAATCTCCATATATGAGTCAGATATAGAATTCAGCAAAATGATAGTCTTATATGTTTCAAATACTTTTTTATCACAGTTAACAATATATTGAATAAGCTTGTTAAAAACATTCAAATTATCACCAATATCCTTTAAGTGATCCATTTTAAAACTGTTCAAGCAAATACAATTTATTAAGAGTAGATTTAAGCAAATATAAGTCCTCCAACTTGTGCCAAAGTTCTTTAGTAGAATCAAGTTTTTCAACTTTTCTCAAAATGGTGTCGAATAGGTGTAAAATAAGTGAAGTGTAAGCAAGTTCATCTTTTTTTTTTTTTTTTTTGCAGAATCAAGTTTTCCATATTTCTCAAAATAATGTCAAATAGTTATAAAATAATTAAAGTGTAAGCAAGTTTATCGTATTCTTCTTTTGTATTTCTGGCCAATTTGCGGAAATTTACTATTTAGGGCTTTTGAAACTTTTTGTTAAACTAACATCCCTTTCAACTTTTGTTACCAGATTGAAAAATCCACTTTTCCATTGAAAATTCCAATTTTAAAATGTGAAGCCATTTTAAAAAATAGAACAATCAAAGTATACAAATAGGTCACACAAAGTAATCATAAGACCGCAATATACACCGTTCTAGATTCTTAGAATTTTATGAAACTCACGATCTCAGTATCAAGTGAATGGTTAAACGGGTCAGATACGTGTGTTTTAACCGAATAATGAATGCAATACGAATGTATGTTAACAAAAATTTAGTTTTTCAAGCAATGCAGTCTCACATAGTAACTTAATGGGAATTAAACACAAAGCTAATATCAACTTGCAATTACATTCAACACTTCAAATAGAACAAATAATTCTTAAATTTCTGGTTATCCCCACACGGTAACCCCAATCATAATATTATCCCACACAATAACTCGCAAATGCTAAAATTAAATAGGATAAGACAATATACCAAAGCGGACTGATATGAGTCCGTAAATAATGAGAAATGTAAATTTACCTAACTTTAGGGCCACCACTATTCACCCTAGTGCTCTAGCAATTGTAGCAATTATATTCCGACGTTTTACATCATAGCTCGGGATTCATTGGGTATCAAAACCCAATAGTTCTACTCTTTTACTCACCCTTCTGTCCTTATTTGGAATTATTTCTCCAATGTTGAAAATGCGTAACTGAGTTCTCATAAGCAGGGGGTTGAAGTTGAATTTTGGTGGTAAAATAGCACAAAACTTCCTTGGCTATGACGCCACTTAGGAGTACACGAGGAATTGATTCCGCAGATCTACAACATCGACATGATGTCAACAGGGAGCCAAATTTCCACATTTTCCAGTTGTAAAATGATATTTTTAGTGGAATATTTTTGTTCCAAAAAATTTGAGAGAAGATTTAATGGTTTTGTATCCCAACAAGAGGCCATTTTAACAATGACATTATCAGAGTCCAAAACATGCTCCCTAGTGTTGTAGAAGCTGTTTAGAATATTCTGAACAGACTCTGCAGACAAAATTGAGTTGAGCATCTTTCCAAAGAGTCGTGCTACACTTACAAAGGGGGTAACGTCAGCCACCCCTCCAATAGGGGGGTGACAAATGACATTTTGTCAACCTTTTTGTCACCCCCTTATTACAAATAGCATTATTGTCTTTCGAAAAACCTATGCTCAAAAAGAAGCGACAATATCCTAAATTCCTATTACCGATGCTCAAAAAGAGTCTTGTTCTCTTAATTTCTACCATATATTGCTTAGATCACTGTTTGTTCAAAGTCCCTAGTTGGATAGCATAACTTCGCCTTTCTGTTTTTTGATAAGATAAACACCATCAAAGCCTTGGCAGCATTTTCAAGTCTCCACTTAGATCCAATGGAGGGATTAATTATACCCGTACCATGTCTTATTGTTTCACACTCGTTTGATCCTCATTATTTTCAAAATACATTTTTCTCTTTCTTCTTTTCAATCATACATTTTTCAATAAAATAATATTACACGCAAACTCAAAATTTTTCTTTAACTACACATTCTCTATCGTTTACTGTTCTAAAATACATTCTTAGCCAAATAATGAGGCTCAAACAAGGGCAAATATTTGCGCGCGCAGGTTGATTTAAAACTTGTAGCTGTTACAATGGCATAAAACATAACACACTTTTTAAGGTATGTTTGAGATAGGTTTTGTTTCTACTCCTACAAAAGAGCTTTCTAAGAAAGAACAGATCTGTTTAAAGCTCAGGTTAGAAACACTGTCCATTAATGAACTTCGTGCCTTGTGATTTCAATCATTCATTCTTGAATTTTAAACTTCCACAATTGTTACAATTTCGACAAACTGCCCGAATGACAACAACTATGGGCTACTTTATTCCCGGGTATAAGGCGACAAGAACCACAACATACATCTCTAAGTAAAAACAGAATATCTGCTAAAATGGCATCGTTTTTCCGAATCATGTTCTTTAAGAAACGCATCATTAACCCAAAAATTTATAATGTTACACAGCTCCTTCACGTCACTCGTGTTTTCTCAATAAACCCAAAATCAAAATAAAAAAATATTTATCATTCTCTAAAACAAAGAAATAACAAAAAATAATTAGGACCAAAAAAAAAAAAAAAGTTCTCATAATCCCCTATTAAATTGGGATAATAACATGTAGTAAAATTACTTGGCTGCTGAAAGCTTGTTCTTTTTATTGCCCTTCTTTCTAGAGCCACTAGTCTCAGGTCCTTCAGCCTCTTCTGCTTTCTGTTCTTCCTCTAAAACAGCCAACTAAAGTGTGTCCACATGTATAGTGTAAGTTACTATGTTAAGATTTGCATAATTAATTGTTAGTAGACGAATTTAATGACTAAAAATTAAAGCATACCTCGTCAAGGATTGGCTTCAGTTCCTTGTAACGAGTTTCAGCAAGATCAAAACCATCTTTGCGGAGTTCCTATAGTGCCAAGAGAACTATATCGTCACCACATAGTTTCGTTGAGAAATGCAAAAACAGAATTACAGACTAAAGAAAGCGCACAAGGAAAACCAAAATAAACAATTTCAAAGAGACAAAAAATATAAGCACAAAACTTAGTTTGGTATTGCTATAGATTTTAGGAGAATCAGCAAAGAAAAAATGAGCCGCAAAAAGCATCAGTTTAGTGTCCGGTAAAAAAAAATTAAAAATTGTTGAATGTATCAAGATTAGCATTTGAGCGTTTGGTAATTACTTTGTTGGCGTTTTTGTATGCAAGTACTAATACCGACATTGAACATAATGATCACCTTATATATCGCTGCAATGTGCAAACAAAATAAAAATAAGACTACACTCGATCAAAAATTTAATACCTAACTCAACAAAATTATATGAAGCGACTTTGTGGCTCACTTTATTCCCCTCCTGAGGAATAAAACAGCAAGAACCACACAATATTGCTGACATCAACGAACAGAGATCTGATAAGACCGGCATTTGGGGCACGCTGGAAATTAGATTTCTGGATTTGAACAACTCAGAGAGAGAAACACTGCATACACTCAAGCTGGAAACCCACGTCTTCAGCAAAATTTAGGCCATCTCTATTGCCCTAGCCTCCACATTGCCCACGTATAGTGCCCTAAAGTGCACTTTGCATATACAGCCATGACCATACCATATTCATCCCATATCACTAGGGCTGGGCATTTTAACCACAAGCTCGACTTACCTGACCGATCCGAACCACCTTGGGTTGGTTTTTGAGTGCCTCGCGATTTGGGTTGTTTAATCCTTATAGTAAAATTAGGTAGGTTCGGTTTTGGGTATTACCTATCAACCTGATCCGGATTGATTCTTTTAATATTCAAACCTAAATCGATTATAAACACATAAATTGGAAAGCATAACCACAGAAGCAGCAAATTGCAAAACCCATGTCCCAACCAAAGATACCCAATTCGCAAAGCCTACCCAAGACCTATACGCCGCGTCTCTCTCACCATCTCTCTCGATGTCTCCCTCTCCGATGCACTTGCTAGTCTCTCCCTCCGACGGCTACCGACTAGGTAATTTCTTGAATTTCATTGAATTCCGGTTCATCTTCTTCATGTCCAACCCTAGTTAGTAGTGACTTGAAATTTTTTTATCCTTTCTCAACAAGATTAGAAGTTCGAATTAGTTTCTTGAATGACATTGATTATGGCAACATGTTTGATCGATATTTCCACAACCTATTTTTTTATTTTTTGATTCTCTTGGTAGATGTATACATCATGTTTGGCTGAGCTTAGAAAAGTTTACTTATAAGCCAAACTGATTAACAATCAGTTTGTGTTGGTTCGGTTTGACTCTTGAATTAGGTCAGTTTTGGTTCGGACTTTAACCAAACCAACCAAGTTGATTTTAGTTTTGGGTTCACCCCAAAACCAACCCAATCCACGCCCACCCCTACGTGCCACAGCCCCAAAAGCAATGAAGCATGCTCCTCCCTTACAAATGCTTCCATGTTTAATTTTAAACAACCCAACAAAGGATGCTCCATCAAGGAGGAGGCATTGGTTGTCCTCCCTATTTATGTTTCCCTGCCCCCTCTTCGCTCCATAGTTGTAGGCTGCCCACGATATCTACGAAATCTGATACCACCCGATCTGCTGAGCCATGCTAGTACCAGATCTCCAATAATGTACAACCAATATATCCAAGATCCTAGGCTGAGACCAATTTGAACAATCCAAACAAGATGTCCCACACATTCATTGTTCCTAGGAAAGACTTGACGGTTCCCCACCAACCAGCAGCTTTTCATACCCTCCTCGCCTCCCCTTATTCAAATAGCAGCACGGCAAATGAATACCGAACATTAAACGGCCCCAGAAGTGACCAAACTTCCTTCCACCCGCCTTAAGACTCGACAGACTAAAAGCTTCCCCACCACCCTCACTCCTAAGTCCTAATTAAACACTGGTATCCACTTTTTACTAAGTCACTCACTTTGGAGAAGCTAAAAGCAAAATCTGAAAAGCTACATGCTTCTTCTCAAAAGCTGCTGCCACATGATATAAATTTTTCCATCATCTTTTTATCGAGTTTATCAAAAGCCTAAAATAGTTGTGATTGTTTGAGAATCCAAATCCAAGGTTCCAAAAGCAATCGCGAAGACCTAAATCACATAGAGATCACTTTTACAGCGCGGGCTTCATAATTCCTTTTCTTTTTTCATTCCAGAAATAGATTCTAAATTTCGAATCTTTGGTATACACATAAATTTTAGTTGAACTTGCCTCAAGCAAAATTTTGCAGAAGAGTAACACTAGTAAATTAAATCATAGGTTCACCAATTCTTGAACCATCATTAGATTATTACCACGCATCAAACTGAAATAACCAAACAAGGAATTTACAACCTTGCCAACTAATAACTTGGGCAGAACTAAAAAAGAATTACAAACGAAACAAAGTCAATCCTATGTAAAAGTCAGTACACATATATTTATCAGGATAGAGAAACAAACCTTTCCGGTGTGTTGTGTATGTTCATATGCAGCCATTTGCCAGTACATATTTGTACGTTTATAGAAGTCCTTCAGAGATTCCCCAGGCTTCATCAAACAACATTGAAGAACAAGTCAGTTGTTAATATCAGAGAGCGATAAGAAGGATATATATATATAATTCGTCACGCAGCAAAGCCAAGTAGAAGCAAATATCAAGCAAGGGTTATTCCATTAAGACTTGTCTAGTAAGGTGGACTGTGCAGTACTAGACCATATTAAGGAAGAAAGATGAACTAAAAGCTTGTCTATTGTACCACTGGTGTTCTCTGTGAATCAGCAAGACCAAGACTCGCTCTGATTTGCTCAATTCTGGCTCGTTTTTCCTTTCTTCTAAGATTTTTTCCTTCTCCTTTTATTATAGCTACGGCAGCTCCCATCTGGAGCGACCTATCGCCACCACTAGTAGCCTTCACACAAAAACACGTAAATTAGTTCTCTTTAAAAAACACGGAAAGATGAAATAGAAGAATGGTTATCTTTCAGGATTCTGTTGACAAGAGAAAAACCTCTACATCGCCATCCTCATCAACAGAATCTTCACTATCATCTTCATCGTCACCCTCATCATCATCATCATCATCATCATCATCATCATCATCATCCTCATCTTCGTTATCTGAGGCTTCAATCCACTCTGATTCAGATGCCTGTGTAGGACAAACAATATTAACAAAAACAGAAAGCAGGCAGATAATAAAGTTTTATAGCGCATGTGTGTGATGTTAATTATTTAAATAGAGTAATCTCCAATGAAATAATCAATTTTTCCCAGGAGAGGTGAATAAAATCAATAATTTGAAGGAGCATGTTGTGGATGTGGCTCATATACAGTGGAACGCACGTTTACTGGATCAACTTGGCAGATGCTGGAGTGGAGTGGAGCGACGGCATTGGCTTTGTGGGTTTAATTCACTATTTATTTGCTAGGGACGCTGAATAGGTTGGGGGCGGTACGGTACACGGTATGGTACAGGTGTATTTTCTTGTACTGGTCCTAAAGTCTTTATGAGATTGGACTTGGGCTAGTATAAATACTAATGATGTAACCCTATTATTCACACTGAATAAAATCTCCGCTTCGCTCCTTGTGGACGTAGGCACATCGCCGAACCACGTTAAATACTTGTGTTGATTTCTCTATTCTTTTGCGCTTAAAATCCAACGGAGCATATGCTTTTTCATCTACCAGATGGACAATATGCACGAGTATGATTTGAACACACAGATGCTCATACAAGGAGTGCAAACTTGGATAAAGATATAAATGGAGGGAGAATTTAACTGTATGAAGATAAAATCAAATAACACGAGACTATAAACATTGATAAGGAGAGAACAAACAAACCGGTATTAAGCATTTCCATTCATCCAGTTTGCTGAGGTTAAGCATATAAAGATCATCAAGAGTAATCTCTTGATCTCTAATTTCCATCATACCCCCATAGATGTATAATGTGTCTTTTCCAACAACCATACAGGAATTGATACGTCCACAAGGCTTCACTATCTGAAAGTTAGACTAAAGTTAAAAGGCTGAGATCAGATGAAAATAGAAGCCATGACAGAGAATTCCAATCAGTGACAAACCTCTGGTAAAATGGAATTTTGCACAGCAACTTTTTTGCCAGTATCACGGACTTTCTCGTCAGATTCAGTAGGTACCTTGCCATTAGTAATCGCTACATTTCTTTTAATATTAAAAGAGATATTACTCATGCCACTTTCAATCTCAGCGTCATCGTCATCCGACTTGTCATCTTCATCATATGATACAGCATTTTCCCCGTCCACCACACCTGTCTTGCTTTCAAGGGACACATCACTGTGTCTCTCGTCAGAACTCTTCTTCAACTGCAAAACAATTTAAACAAGAAACCAAATGCATCACTCACAAAATGTCTCTGAAACAACAAAATGTAAAAATACTATACATGCCCAAATATAAGAAGTTAAGAAACTAAAGAATGAAATCTCGAAGGATGAAGACAGACATTTCATAATATGCAAATTCAATAATTAAGGGCATGTGCAAGATGTATGTTGACAAGAATACCTTATCCTTAGTAGCCTTCTCTTTTCGCAGCTCCAAGGGGTACCTTTATTCAACACGGGAATTATATTTTCATTGACTCAGAATGATTACTTTCAGAAAAATAATGGGATGCTAGAAAAAAAATATATTATCTGATCATAATTTAGAGAAATGTGTTCTTTTTCTTTTTTTCATGACAAATTATATTCACTTCTAGGAAAGTACACTCATACGAAAAAGTTGTATGTCACGTGTCAGTAGGTCGTGGTGACTTAATCGGAATTAACACTAATATTATCGATGGGACAGAAATGTGGGATTACCAGCGATGAGAATCTAATTGGAAGCCATAAAGTTCATTCAAGAACAAGCTCATCATTAGGTCACCTGTAGATAGAGAGAGCACAATTTCAATCACTGATTAGAGTATGAAATGTTTCAGTAGAAAAGAAGAGCTACATCTTAGCTCAAGCCATTGGAAAACAGAAGAAACAGATTCAAAATCTTCAATCAAGCGTGTCACACTACCTTGCATGATAGTTTCTATAAGAAGGCAAGTGTCTTTCTTAACTTCCAAATGCACGTTACATATCACTGACAAAATAGCGATTCCAAGAAACAGACAATGAAATATTATTCACCTCCCTTCCTATCTCCATATATCATCATAATATAATTATTAAATTTTCATTCTCTGTTCCTTTCAGTCTACATTAGCATATCATATCTTCAGCTGATTCAGACATGTTGCTATGCTTGGATGGTTTTCCATCAAAAGATCAAACAACTAAAAAAGGCTGATCTCACAGAGTATGGACTGTGGTACACTAAGCCCCTGTTTAATGGGCTTTTTTTAAACTCTTTTCTCCACATACTCATTTTCAACCACACCTTCACACAATAAAATATTCTGCATGTAAACTCAAAACATTTATCCTACTTTCCAACTACATATTCTCCAAAAATTCAATATTCAAAATATTGTTTTTACCAAATAATGACCATCAAACAAGGGCAAAATATCTTCTCCACTTTGTTCTATTTAGAACAGTGTTCTAAAAAGCGCGCATAGGTACAAAGTGCAGGCAAAACGCTTTGTCTCGATAGTAAACGCATTACGCAAATTAAGCGGTCATGCTAAGTTGATCACACTCCTAGGCGCATTTTATTAATTTTTTTTTATTTTTTTTCCTTTTTTAAAAAAACCTTTTATTTGACTTTAATTTATTAAATTTTTTATTTATTTTATTTATTTCCTTTTTTTTAAAAAGGCTTTTACTTGACTTTAGTTTCGAGTTTTTAACTGACTTTATCCAATACAGATTTAAATAAAATTTAAGCTACGATACTATCTATATTACGTAATTATGATTTTGAAACTTATCGTATTGTTAAAAACTTCGAAAGTATGTAAGAGGTTCCTATAAATCTGTTATGTAAGACTTGTCTAGTTGAAAGTTGAAACTATGAAAAATAGTCTAATTTTTGCATTTCAAAAACTTGAAAATTGTATAATTGATTAATTGTAGGAATTATTAAGTAAATATAGCTCTGTTTGACATTCATTTTTTTCTCATTTTTTATTACACATAAACCCAAAAATTCTCCTTACTTTTTAACCACACATTCTTTCATTAATCACTATTCTAAATCAAATTCTTCTCCAAAATGGGTGTCAAACAAATATATAGTATTTTATAATTTTATATGTTTGGTATGTATTATTTTAATTAATAAATGATTTTTAGAATGATTAAGTATTTAAAATAATAATAAAAAAGTAACGCTTTTTTACACCTTGGCCTCGCCCAGGTTCGTAAAGGTTGAAGTTTGGCATCCACGACTAATCACGCTTTACGCTTTTTAGAACACTGATTTAAAGTCAATTCTTCTAGTATGCTACATATAATCATATATTTTCAATTACTTCACCCACACTATCGGTATTCATAAAACCTCTTTCCAAATGACACATCTATGGTCCTAATCTAGGTTGCATACGCATAGACGCACAACAAGAACATGCAGACACGTGATGTTCCAGAAAGGCAGTACACATGTTGGGTACTGGTCAATTAAAATAATTATTTTATTTTTAGTCTATGGCTCTTTATTGGGAAAACACGACTGATTAATTTGTGAACTTCTGCATTAACCTATAAAAGATTGATTTCCCAATTGGGCCCACTAAAAATTTTAATAGAGAAACATGTACAACTTTTGCTTTTAAAAGTGCCTTATTTAAGAAACAGGGGCAGTTACAACTTTTAGTTAGGTGAGAATTCAATAGAATATGTTAGGGTTTCTTCTCCACCAACCATCTTCAGTTTCATGTGTAGCTTAGGGTTTACGAGCGACCACTGACCGCATTTCTCAGCATAGTCATACTCCGGCGAACTTCTCCTCCTCTTCCACTGACTACTTTTGTTGTTGTATTCGACCTAGGAATCTCCTGAATTTTTTTATTTTTATTTTTTCAGATTGCATTCGACATGTGTGGGAGAATGTCTAGCGCGTGACTGTGCAACTTAGGTCCTATTTACACAAGTTACACAATGTTAACCAGTTGTCTTTTAATTTATCTGTATAGGTGTTATTTCACCATTTCATGAAAAGCACTCCTTGTTATTGTAAACCATGCATCTTCTCTTTATGACACAATATTATTTATAAAGCAAGGGACTTGCATTTATTAGGATTTCTCCATCAAATAATCTCCACAAGCTACTAAAATTGCAAATTTAGGCATCAAGAAAAATATAGGCTTGTTCTCTAGGATGATATGGATCTATCAAAAGATATAAAAAGGCGAAGAGAGCATATAAAAGAAATTACCTTCCATTTCCATATCCACCACACCACCAAATAGCACAGCCCTCTTTTTATGAACACACATAGAGAAACCAGCACGAGGTCCTGGAGGCATCCCACTCTTCTTCACCTTTTAAATAGCACAAACGAAACAGAAGGTTTACTGTTTGCACCTAAAAGAAATTGTCGCATAACAAATAGGTAATCTATTTCACAGATGTGTACAACATAACATGTGTACTCATTAATCAATATGTGGTGCTTCATATACGGAGCTTGCCACACAATAAACCACAGACTAGAAGTATCTCAGCAATGCATTGGAACTAAAAGCAGAAACAGAATATGTGGTCCTTCATATACGGAGCTTGCCACACAAATTAACTTGTACGAAACTCAGATAAGAAAAAATGAATAGCTCTAAAACCATATGGTTTCATGGTACAAATGCTGAAGACTTTGATATTACCTGATATTACATGCACAAATACATGTATCTATGCATGTGTCATGTATTGACTTGACCTGTTAATAATTGATTAAGTAATTACGACTTGATCTGTTAATACTTGATTAAGTAATTATATAAAGACCAGGCTTTTATATGAGAGAGAATCTGTGTCTTTTGGTCAAATCAAATGTAAATAGTATATGATTAGCAAAAACAAACAATATGATTAACAAAAAACTAAGACAATTATTAAATGTAATGCAATGTAGATCACCATGGGAGACTATATTAATACCATACATATTAATTTCAAATCATCAATGCCTATACCAACATACAATACCAAACGTCTGCAGACAACACTATAATAGTCCTTGACATATTTTCAATGATCAAGTTATCTTGGTGATATGCGACAGCAACAAGATTGAATTTTCTAGAAACCCAATAGACAGACATAAAATCCATGTTAGTGAGGAGACATTTAACACCCAGAAGCAAATGGCACACACACACGGTGGGGGTGGGGTGGGGTAGAAAAATAGGCAGAAAGATAGGTAGAAGAGAAAGAAATTCTACTTAATTTTCATATGCATATCATTACTACTAGGGAATGGAGAAAGAGTGAAAGAATTAATATACAGACCTTGTTCCACTCCCAATTCCTGGGATCAAGGCACCACATGTCCGAATGAACAACTCCTTTCTCAGATACACTTTTATCTGATGAAACCTCTTTTGAATAGCCTCCGTATAAATAAATCTAAAAAAAAGGTATTGATGAGAAAAATGTTAACCAGTTAATCTTGAGAGGGTAATAATTTAAGACCGAGCAGAGCATTATCAAGTATCCCTAAAAGAAAGGTACTTGAATAGTGACCAAATAATTAGCAGAAGTAAATGGAATTCAGCAAAAACATGCAAATGGAATAAACCATAACCTCATTCATGAGTTTTGTCAATGACATAACATTGATATCATCATTCACGTCTACAGTAATGAGGTATTGGGAACATCCTACTTCCTCCATTCGTTATATATGTGATATGTTAGTGTCTGCATGACGAGAACATTGTGTATACTTTGTAATGATTTCCCTTATTGAGGTTGGGAGTGACGATAATTTATACTTAGACATCAAGAACAGATTACAATGGAAAACAAATATAATAACGTTAGCTAGTATCATGTGTATTGTTAATGTACTCACCTCATCTTGGTAAACAACAAACTGGAAGCCACTTCGAGGACTTGGCCACATGCACCCAGGAGTAGGTTTTATCTCTTGCCACTATAATGCATCAAGTCATATATTTAGCCATAAGAATCTGAATTTGAAAATACAAGCAATGAAAATTTGGGTATAAAGTCTTGTACCTTAAACTGATCAAGGTCAAATACGTGCAAATCATTAAAGTACCTGCAGCAATGGAAGACTTTAGATGGAAAATAAGAACATTATTAGGAAACAAGTACTATTGCTTCATATAAGCATATATGTATGGTTCATCCAAAATGCCATAGAAACTTGAATAAAAGAATGATAAACAGTATCACATCAGCGAATAAGAATAAACTTCAAGAAAATAAGCAATGGAAACTAATAATGTAAGGGGTTGAAAACATATCAGAGAGATGAAATATAAGATTACTGAACCTTTCGGAGAGAATAAAGCAAGGAACACGAGGAGTATCATCAGTACAGAAAGCAACAGAAACTCATAGTAAAAGTGATGTTTTAGTGTTCTTTCTTATTTACTTATCTATTTGTTGCACGTAAAGTCTGACGAGAATTACATCTTTATTTAAGGGTTCTGCTAGAGATAAAAGCTAGGAGTATGTTTAGAAATGAAATTTCTAGCTCAATCAAACTGAAGTTGCTTGACAGGAAATTTGGCATTCCGCCAAGCAATGAGGTTTGCGCTTCTAAAGTCCGTCAACTTCCAATTAACTTTACAGATTGTCGAGCCTCCAAACCAACGACCTTAAAGTTTGACAAAAAAAAATGTGTTTTTATTACTTGAAGACATCAATGAAGGGTTTTGACCAAGGGGGTCTATTCTACTTCCATATACAATTCCTTCTCCAGATCCCAAATCTCCTCTTGCAATCTTAAACAGTAGATGCCTAAAAGAGGTATCCCCAAAAAAATGTGACAGGCACTAACAGTTTTTTATAACCCACCTCCAAAGAAATACCAATTGTTCTTTTAACAAATACATTAAGAAAATTATCGTCAATACCTTCTCTGTCTAGAACAATTGATGCTTGCATTTTTTTAACAAATCATCAAATATTTTATGTGATATTGAGAAAGGAGAGAGAAGAAAACCAAGCAAAAAAAAATCCACCATCAAATCATCAGTAAAGTGAAGAATCAGTTGGTTAATCAGCCCTATACATAGAAAGACCTTACACAAGTTTCAACGAAACGGAGTTGAGCATGTAACATCTTAACAGTAGTATGAATTACATCTCATCACACATTTATGTGAACATACAAGCTGGGAAAAAGAAACAAAGCACTACCTCACTTCTCTAAGAGTGTCATAGAAGCCTCCAAAAACTATAATCTTGTGTTTGTACAAGACCTGCAAAATAAGGGCAATAGAAGCATATGTAAGACGTGAAAACTCAATGGTGAAAGGAAGTCAAACAAGCAACACCTAAAAACTTACCATTCGGTGACCTGAACGTGGACTAGGACAACCTTTATAATTTAGCTGCTCCCACTGATTTGTTTTCAGGTCCAGCATCCAGAAGTCCTGCAACAACAAATTTCAAAATTGACATTTCAATCTTTAACAACATTCTCCTATTTGCTTCAAATATGCAATGTCTACCTTGTAGTGGTGGAAACGCTCTTGGTTAGGAGATGTGAATTCACCACCTAATAACACCAAAAAGAAAGAAAAAAAAATTTCTTATCCATCGGGCAACAACCATTGTCTGTGTGCATTATATGCATATGTGCATTAGCCTGTTTGTTGTATGCATACACACATCCAAAAAATTACAAAATTTATGAACATATATCTAGCCTGAAAATTTACCATAAACATAAAGATAATTCTTCCAGGAAACTGCCTGATGAGCACTCCGAGGAGGTGGACTGTTAGGGCTTGAAATCAATTTCCACTCTTGCTTTTCGACATCAAATCGGTATAGATCCCCATATACAAATGTCTGCATGCACAGTTCCAGTGCCCAAATTCATGAGTTGCCGCTTGTCAACACAGACAATATAAAGAAAAGGACACTTTGTTTTCAAGGATTTAAAAAATGAAAAGAACACAACAAGGGAGTTCTTAACACCCAACACTACCTCCATACAACACCATTAAGCAGCTTTCTAAGCACAACACCGAAAATTTAATTTAATGCACAATACTTAAAAAGACCTGACCTTGCTCCCATTGTAGAATTCACCTCCATACAGAATCAACTCCGTGTCTTTCAAAGGATTGATTGTTAACTACATAAAAAGGTAAAACAACCAAACAAACCCCTGGCCATTTAAATTCGAACACATCAATAAAACTAAATTAGATATGTCAGCCAAAAAATTCAAAGAACTTACCGAACAATTCGATCTTGGAGATGGTGCAGGCACATTGTCTTCAATATGCACTTCCTTCTTTTTGGCCTCTTCTTTTTGAATACTCGACTGCGAGCCAAAAATTTTCAATTCATTACTATAATCCCTTTCTTCATCATTCAAACTAAACAAATGTTACTGTACGTAAGATTTACATGAGTAAATTTAATAATGGTGCTCATATTAAAAGTGAAATAATAATGTCTTGAAAAAAATCATTCTTTTTCATTGTTTCAGTTATACGGAGCTGCAATTTCACCAGAATAGCATCTATGTCATCTTCAGGTGAGAGTTTTTTGGATTCTCTGCGAGCTCGTTTTTCCTCTGCTTTGGCTGTTCTCTTTTCCGTTTTCTCTTTTCCTTTCCCTGGCTTCTTTGTTTTCTTCCCCATATTCCTTCCTTTTCTACTTCCTCCACCGCCGCTGCTGCTTTCGGCTCCGGCGACTCGCTTCCTCGACTGTTTGTGAAGGGGAATCTCTTATAAGTTCTTTACCTATATATTTTGGTGTCAAACGACAGCGTCGTAGCCTTTCGTTTTCGTTTTTTTTTTTTTTTTTTT
>CAIGRF010360381.1:0-18861 GCA_903798235.1 Fraxinus ornus | reverse complement strand
TCAATACCAAACACGAATTTTTTTAAACAAATCAAAATTTGTGGGGGGCACGTGCCCCCCTAGGACCCCCCTGTGTCCGCCCCTGACCATGCGATTGCATGGGCATTAGGCTGGTTTTCAGGTTTGAAATTTGGTGGCTTTTGAAAGAAAAGTTCCATCTTTTCATAAAGAATTGGAACCATTTCGAAATGTGTTGATTGCAAATTATAAATAGGCGATATTTTTCCATATCAAAATACAATTTTACATACATCATCCCATGTAATCAAAGTGAGATTATCAAATTCCTTTACATATTAATTTCAAAGTTTTCACATGTTCATATTGAAGAAACACTTGTGATTTGGTATTTTCATAACGCTTGATTAATCTTTCAAACTATTTGTCATTTGAATCCTTAAAAGTATTTGGAGAGGAGATAAATATTGTTTGAGGACAACATTTACTACGTGTTCAAGTCTTACCATTTATTCCATTTTTTAGTGCTTCCATCTTCATTCTATTTTTCTCTCCATAGTTATTTCCAAAAATCTCAAACCTTATTCCTACTATGATGGAGACAGAAACTACACTTGCAAGTTGCTACCATCAAGTTGATGAACCAAGACTTGGTTCATTTTGATAGGTTCGATGGAACAAACTTCACTCGATGGCAAGATAAACTCAATTTCCTTCTAACGACGTTGAAGATCATCTATGTGCTTGATCCAAGTTTGGAACCAATTGCTAAAACAACTAATGAAGATTCTGAAGAAGTACGGGCTGAGAGAAAGAAAAGACAAGATGAAACTAATTTGTCGCGGTTACATTCTTAATGCCCTTTCCATCGTTTATACAATCTCTACACCAACACGAGTTCGGCAAAGGAAATCTGGGATGCGCTTGAAACAAATACAAAGTTGAGGAGGAAGGTACCAAGAAGTTTTTAATTTCAAAATACTTTGACTTTAAAATGTTAGATAACTTTCCCTAGTTGCCTCAAGTACATGAACTTCAAGTGATTTCAATAAATTGAAGGCAGTGAAAATCGAACTTCCTGAATCATTTCAAGTAGGAGCAATTATTGCTAAATTATAGGATAAAGATTTTTCACAACTTCGAAAATTTTTCTTTGAAACATATACAACATATTCGTATAGAGGAAGAAACAAGAGCACTAGATAAGATCGAAAGTTCTTATAATGGCTCCTTGAAAGTCAATGTCATATACAATGTTGATCACTCCAACAAAAAAAAAAAAAGAGAAGACTCTTGTTACTAAAAAGGATTAAGGGAAGTTTAAAAACCAATCCAAATGACATTGCTACATTTGTGAAAAATTAGGACACTACATAAGAGATTGCAAGCATAAAAAACAACCAAAGAATGAGGGAAGTGTGAAATCTGTTAAAGAGATTATCGCTATGGTGAACGAAATCATTAAAATCCAAAGCGAAATTCTGAGATGGTGGTATGACACATGTGCTACAATTCATGTTTGTTATGATAAATCTCTTATCAAAACTTATCATGACATTATTGATGGACAAGAATTTCAAAAGGTAAATGAAGGGCGCTCTAAGGTGACTAGCAAAGGAAACATTGAAATCATCTTCACTTCAGAAAAGAAGATTACTTTGACCAATATTCGTCTTGTACCAGAATGAATAGAAACTTAGCAAGTAGGATTCTCTAGGGAAAATAGGGAATAAAATCTGTATTTGAGTCGAGTAAACTTATATTCACTCGAAATGGGTATTTTATTGGTAAAGACTATTCTAATGATGGAATGGTCAAGTTATGTATTGTTGATGATGATTCTAATAATAATAATAATAATAATAATAACAAGTCTTTTGCTTATATGAATGACACATTTGCTCTATAGCATGGTACATTAGCACACATAAGTACTAGCACTACGAAAAGAATGATTAAAAGTAGATTAATTTCATGTGAACTTGATAACCTAGATAAATGTGAAACTTGCATTAAATCTAATATGATTAAGAAGCCATTTTATAGTATAGAAAGATAATCAACTCTACTTGAACTTGTACATTCCGATATTTGTGAACTGAATGACATGTTAATAAGAGGAGGTAATAAATATTTCATTACATTCATTGATACTTATGTTTATCTATTAAAACATAAATTGAAGCTTTTAATGCATTTAAGGTATATAAAGCATAAGTTGAAAATTAATTAGGGAGAAAAATAAAGACTCTTAGAAGTGGTAGATGTCGAGAATATTTTCCAATTGAATTCAATGTATTTTGTGAACAAAATGGCATCATACACCTATGTTCTGCACCACATGTACCTGAACAAAATGTTTTAGCAGACAAAAGAATAGAACACTCTTAGAAATGATTAATGCCATGTTATTAAATGCTGAATTAGTTTTTAATTAATGGGATGGAGATTTACTCATTGCTTGTCATATAATAAATAGGATTCCTTTGAAAAAGAATCAAGTTTCTTCATATGAAATATAGAAATTGAAGGAACCCGAATATAAGTTATTTTAAAGTGTGGGGCTGTCTTTCTTATTGCAAGAATGTTGATCTTAAGATAAACCAAATTAGGCCCTAGAGGTATAAAATGTGCATTTGTGTGATATGCTTTAAATAGCAAGGTCTATAAATTATTAAACTTAGAATCCAATGTTACAATAGAACCAAGAGATGTGGAGTTCTTCGAGAATGTATTGGCAACAACAAACTCTCAAAATGAAACTCGTGTAGACATTCTCGCTTCTAGAAAATCACAAGTGGAAACATCTACGAGAGATGTTGAACTATCAAGTGAACTTTGAAGAAGCAAGAGAGTTAGAAATGAAAGGATTTAGGATGGAACGAAATAGACACCTAACTTATTTCTCTCTACTTAGTCGAGGAAGATAGGAAGAATGTTGTAAGAACAATTCATTTTGTTCTTGAAAGTAATCCTAAGACTTATAACTTCTAGAGATTGTATATTTTGGAAAGATGTAATAAATGATGACATAGATTTTATTATATCTAAAAACACTTGAAAAATTGTCGATTTACTTGAAGGATCTAAATTCATTGGTTGCAAATGGGTGTTTAGAAGGAAATATNCACTTGAAAAATTGTCGATTTACTTGAAGGATCTAAATTCATTGGTTGCAAATGGGTGTTTAGAAGGAAATATAATTTCGATAGTACACTTAATACCTATAATGTTAGATTAGTAGCTAAGGGATATCGATAAAAAGAAGGAATCTATTATTTTGTCATATATGCACCTGTAGCTAGGATAACCTGGACAAAGATTTTGTTTGCATTAGTATCAATGTCTGATTTACATATTCATCAAATGGATGTCAAAACGACATTCCTAAATGAGGATTTCGCTGAGGAGGTTTATATGGAATAATCAGAAGGGTTTGTTCTTCTAGGAAATAAAAATAAAATATGCAATTTAGTTAAGTCGTTATATGGATTAAAACAAGTACCTAAAAAGTGGCATGAGAAATTTGATTATACAATTATGTCAAACAGTTTTATACTTTTATTCATAATTCATTAGATAAATGTTTATATATTAAAGTATGTGATAATATTATTATGTTTGTATTATGTGGATAATATGTTAATTGTTAGTAATGACATGGAAGAGATTAAAGAAACAAGGAGGTTTCTATCCTCCACGTTCAAAATGAAGAATTTTAGACAAGAAGACATTGTCCCTGGAATTAAAGTCAAGAAAGATAGTGGGTGTTATTCATTAAGCCAATCACATTATGTTGAGAATGTGATAAATAAGTTCAAATATTTGAACATTCAAGAGGCAAATACCCCACTGAATCCAAATATCAAGTTAGAAAAGAATGATGGATAAGCATTAGCTTAAATTGAATATGCAAGTGTAATTGGAAGTCTTATGTACATGGTACAATATACAAGATCGGATGTTGCCTTTTCTATAAGTAAACTAAGTAAGTTTACTATTAATCCAAATTCTGAACATTGGAAGGCCATAGCAAGGGTTCTTGGTTATTTGAAGAAAACCAAAAACCTTGCACTACAATATACAAAGTTCTCGACTATCCTTGAAAGATATACAGATGCTAGTTGATATCGAGTGCAAGAGAAAACAAGTCTACTTTAGCCTGAGTATTTACTCTTGAAGGAGTTACAGATTCTTGAAAGTCTAAAAAACAAACATGTATTACACACTCAACAATGGAGTTGGAGTTTGTAGAATTGGCCGAAACACGAAAAGAGGCTGAGTGGCTAAGGGATCTTCTATATGAAATTCCTTTGGATGCAAAGGATATTTCTTCAATACCTATCTTGTATGATAGTCAAGCCATTTTAGTATGAGCATATATAATGAAAAGTCTAAACATATGAGTCTAAGACATGAATATGTGAGAATATTAATCAAGCATGGAATAATTTCTTTCACACATCTTAAGTATAGTGAGAACTTAGCTAATCCGTTAATTAAACCTCTTTCAAGAGAGTAAGATCAACATCGAGAAGGATGGTTGAAACTCCTTAATTAAAAGTTCACAAATGATGGCAACCCTGCCGAAATATGCTAAATATGTATATCTAGGTTCAAATGGTAACAACAAGTCATTCGATAAGTGAATAAGTTTCAGCACTGTTAACCTATTTTAAACCCTTTCCTTGATAAATAGTGCTGGTTATTATGGTTGGAGGTGATGGTTTTCCATAACAAAATATATTTTTACATACAAGTATCCCATATAATCAAATAGAGATTATCAAATTCCTTTACATATTTATTTCGAAGTTTTCACTCGTTCATATTGAAGAAACACTTGTGCTTTGGTATTCTTCATAAGGCTTGATTTATCCTTCGAACTATTTGTCATTTGAAAGCATTTGGAAAGGAGGTAAATATAGTTTGAGAAAAACGTTTACTACATGTTCAATTCTTGCCATTTATTCCATTTTTTGGTGTTTCCATCTTCATTCTATTTTTCTCTTCATTGTTGTTATTTCCAACAATACTTTAACTACTACTAGTGCATTTGCTTTTGGATTGTCTTCATCCTTCTCAACATTGCCCTCTTCCAAATATGTAGATTGCTCTTCCTGTTGAAAATAGAGATGAACACGCATTTATCCTTTACAACAATCTTTTTACGTGTATTTCTGGTAGCTGGACACCACTTCTTGTTGTTAATTGTTATAACATGTACTTTCTCATTTGAATTAATCTATGTATTGCTAGGGAAGAAACCACGTGGATTTATTGTTGTTTGTAAGGCGATCTATCCCGTTGAAGTTTCCAAATTCTTAACAGATTCTTGTTGACTGAGAAAGTTGGTCTCGATCTTTTGGATGTGTTCGTCAGTCTTTGCATATATTGAGCGATAATCCCCTCAATGATGGCTTTCTTTTTTATCGAACTCCTATTTGATTTCCAATATTCTTATTGCTGGACTCTTTCTTCTGGCCGTATTAGCTGCGATTGCAACATGCATTGCTACTGTGATGCTATGGCAAAAAGCTAAAAATGCTGTTTAAATTTACTTAAGTTGCCGTCCTCTATGATTTTCTTCAAACCCTTGATTTAGAGTTGTTCTTGCAAGATATTATTTGAACCCCATTTTGAATTTCGATATGTTTAATAAATAGAAATATAGATGTTAGGTCCTAATTTGGGCTGTTAGGTCCTAATTTGGGCCAAGATCACTATTTTTGCCCTAAAAAATTCCCGCATCAACCAAAAAATCGAGTTCTAGTTTTCGTCCTTTCCTTTAAGAAAAATTCTAGTTAAACGAGAAATAACTATAGCTCCATTAAAATTTTTTCTTGCTGAAGCAATAAATTCTCTACTTAAGCAAGATGATATGCCTAAAAAATCTCATTTCTCAATTTTCCCATTTTAGCGAAGGAATTCTTGCTCAAGCAAGAACACTACATCAATTCTTTGTCAATCCAAACGTACACATCAACTCCCTTTTTTCTCCTCAAGCCTTTATGTCTTAATACATTAGCACTTCCAATTTTTTACTTCAAAACAATGACACCTTCTCATTTTATGTTCCAACTTCATCAACGTATCTCAAGCTCAGGAATTTCTTCCTAAAACACAAATACTATAATCAATAATAATCGAACTTAAAATATTTAATATTATTATCTAAAATTCTTCGTTAAGCGGTCTATATATGTGTACTTATCTAATTACTTTGTAACTTATCTAGACTTAGATATGAATAAAACAACTAGCAAGAGAATTTTTCCAATATTTTTAAATAAATTAACCTGGAATAAAAAAAAGGCACTGAGGAAAATAAGTACTTTAACATTTTCAAAAAAATCACACAGAGGTTACTTGATTTTTCATGTTACAGGTACTATTAAAATGTGATCCAAATTCATTTTGTATTGATGGATTGGTTGAAAGAGGTAAAAAAAAAAAAAAAAGATTCCGCGCCTGAGCGCCATGCTGAAGTGTCATCTACCGTTCGCTTACTACAAACCTTGGAGTTCGAGTGCCTTGCGCTACTTACTAGGCACGATGCTGCTGCTCAAGCGCCGCTGTTATTCTGCCTAAGGCATATTCGCGATTTTGAGTAATTTTGAGACTCATATTCTATCTAAAACACTATAATTAAGGCTTGACATAGACTATATATATATATATATTTGGCTCTTCATTATGATACAGAATAAGTTGAAAACACAAAATCATTATATTTTTTCATTCATTTATAGAATTCACCTCTTTTACCCATGGTGTTTCCACGTAAAATCTTGTCTTTGTGATTGTTTACTTTCTATTGCCATATTACTCTCATTTCTTGAATCTAATAAGTGATATCAAAGTAAATTTGTAACCCTTTATTTGTAACAAGTGATATCAGAGAAGGCTTCGATTAACTCAATTCAAGGTTTGATTTTTTGTGATGACAGTCATAAAGTATGACATTTCATTTTTGGATTGCAGCACCAAATTTTCGTTATAGCAAGTAAAGATGTGAGCAATACTCATTCAGATAGATTTGGATGATACTTAGTTGGGATTTGACAAGATGTCCTCAACTTGGACGTTGGAAGAAAAGCAGCATAGAGATCGAAAGACTCTCTATCCCAAATTTATCTTCACATTTCAAATCAAATTCTTTAGGATGTTCGTAAGGAGAAAAGTGGCACTGCGTTATGGTTGAAATTGGAGCAATTTTACATGATGAAGAGCTTGACCCATAAGTTACACTTGAAGCATCATTTGTATTCTCATCACATGTCTGAAGCTATGTCTCTTGAGGATTATTTGACCATTTTTAAGGAAATTGTGGCCAATTGAGAAACTTTGGAGATTAAATATGATTAGTAAGATCAGTAACTACTTTTATTGTGTTTGCTACCGACTTCATATATGTCTTTTAGAGATACAATCTTATACAGTTGTAATACTTTCACAATTGAAGAGGTATAATGCTCTGTTTTCAAAGAAAAAGATGAAGCACCTTATTGGATCAGAAGCTCATGAAGAAGGCTTTGTTGTTCATTGTGGTGATATAAGGGACAAATCAAAGTCCAATTCCAGCAATAAAATTTGTAATTACTTCAAGAAAAGGGGGCACAATAAGAAAACTTGTTATAAGTTGCAGAATAAGGAAAAATTAGTTGTTGCAAATTAGAATGGAAAACAGCTAGAAAATTCAGATAAAGCCAGTTATGCAAAAGATTACTACAAAGATGGAGAACTTTTGGATATTTTTTACGGCGACTCCAAACCTGACAAAAATTGGATTCTTGACATAGTTTTTTATTTTCATATGTGTTCTAATCATGATTCACTTTCAAAATATAAAATAATTTCAAAAGGTGTTGTAGTAATGAGAAATAACGTACCTTGTAAGATAGCTGGTATTGGAATGGTCAAAATTAAGATGTTCGATAGGATTGTCAGGACACTTCACGATGTGAGATATGTTGCAAATTTGAAGAGAAATCGTATCGCCCAATTACATGTCTTGCAGGGTTCTACAAGATCTTTGGTTACCAATTAACAAAAATTAGGCACTCAGGTGGATTTTGAGTTTGGCACAGTACCATTGGAGCTTTGTTTAGGGTTATAATAAAGAGTACATTCCAGTCGAGTTCAAAAGTTATGTGTAATGTCCCTTTGGCACCGCTACCACTAACGGGCCACGATACTCAATTACTAGAGACAGACCCAAGTGAGATATTAGGCCTCCACAAAGGTATGGGAAAGCTGGTTTAGTTGCTTATACTTTAAATGAGGTTGAAAGTAATAAGTTCAGTAAAGAACCTTCTACGAATGTAATTAATTGTGTTGATTTTACTATAGGCTATGTTTCTACCTTGTTTGGTAATTATTGAGTTATTTGTGATCTTGTTGCTTGTGGTAACAATTCGAACAACTTTGGCACCGAAGGTAAGCTTGCTGAACAGTTCTTGAATTTAGTTAATATTCAATTATTATGTTTGTCCTAGTTGGGTTTTATAGAAAAGATGGAGAATTTTTGTTGAGGAGTTAAGTTCTATTCCCTGTAATGGAATTCGTATGCAGGTGAAGAGTTTTTTAAAACTTCATTAATTGTATTAGAATGTGTCAAGATGAAAATTTGTTGAAATGTGACCTAAATTCACTTGGTATTGATGGATAAAGAGGTCTTGAAGAAGTTAAAATATGAACTAAGAAATTTGAAGCAAAGCAGAGCCACTATCAGGTGCTTAGGCACAGATCGAGTGTGAAAACTATATTTGATTAAGAGATTCAGCTCCTGAGCACCATGCTGAAGCGTCGTATGTCGCTCGCATACCAAAATCCTTGGCACTTAAAAGCTTCACAGCGCTCCATGGGCGCGAGGCTGCAACTCGAGCGTCCCTATTATTTGGCCCAATTGACAAGCCTTAGGATGCCCATTTCACTAAAACGCTATAATTAGGGTTTGACGTGTACTCTATATATAGTTGGCTCTTCATTGTGATAGAGAGTAAGTTGGAGATAAAAGATCATTGTATTACTTTATCATCTATTGAATTCTCCTTCTATACCCCGTGGTGTTTCTAGGTAAAATCCTATTTTTTTGATATTTTAATTTCTATTGCCATATTACTCTCGTTTCTTAAATCTAACAACTATAGGGATGGAGTCCAATAGGGTTCAATACATGCACGTGCCCATACTGAACTTTGGGCCCAACCTGAATCATTTTCATGTATACATATATATAGGCCACAAATTTCTATTTCAAACCACATATTTTACTCTTCTCAGCTCTTCGCCTATTCGCTGCAACTCCACCCTAATACCTTACTATTTTAGCCTCTCACTCTCATCTCTCGCTGCCTTCTACCACTGACCACCACAAATCTGCCGGTTTCTTGTCCCCCACTACCATCTCATTCATCCTCATATACTTCTTCTTCTCATTTTTGGGAATAGAGTTTGGTTTTTTTGCAATAAAGTGCTGTTTCTTGGAATTTGATTGGTGAGCATTTTTTCTTAGGATAGTCTGCCACATCTTTTCTTTATATTGAGTTTTGAGAAATTTTTATGTGTAGAGGTTTTTCTTATGTCTATATAACCTATTCAAGAATTAGGTTTGCTGTTCTATCTTTTAAAAAGTTCAAGTTGGGTCAAATCCCGTATGTGGAAAATGTCCATGCGACGCTCTTTCAAAGCTAGCAAGTAGCAAAGATTCCAAATTACCTACGATTGTGCCTATAAAACACCTTCCTAGACCCTTTACTCCTAAAGGTGAAGAGGTGATATGGGTTGAAGATATTCTTCCATGGATGCAACTTATCGTAACAGTCCTCAATGATCAAGCATTTCTCTTTGACAAAGAGGATGAGCAAAAGCTCAGAAGACGAGCTACACATTTTGTTTTCCTAGATAATGTGCTATACAAACAAGATTTCTCCATACTCTTACTCTGATGCATAGATGGTGAACATGGTACCTTTTTTTGGTGGAAGGAGGGGATACCTCTGAAATTTTATTAATATGTCTCACTTGTGGCGGAGGAATACCATGGTTACAACTGAAATGAAATAAAGCAATAAATGGGGAAGTACTACTTCTCTTATAGCAAAAGTAAAGTAAATCAATAAAAAAGGAAAAGGAAGTACTACTTCCCTAACAGTAAAAGTAGAGTAAAACAATAAAAAAAGAAGTATTACTTCCTTTACAAGAAGTGAAAATGTGAGCAAACATAAGAGTTAAGGCGAGATACAAGAAATCAAACTCTAATGCTGGGCAAATCATATCTGTCAATCTGAATGAGTGCCAGGATATGTCATGGTAAGTCGGTTGGTCCATATTCATGATATCTACGATGATGCCAACCTTCGACAGTAAATGCATCGGTAACTTGGTTCCCCTATCTGAAGATGTGAGAAATCGTATTTTCATTAAAGGAAAAGATATCTACAATCTGTCTGAGTATCTCCTGGATAGGTCACGGTCCGTTACATCTGGTGTTACAGTGAATAGCCATAGTCGAGTCTGTCTCAACCTAAATATCTGACAAACCAAGATCTCTAGCCAGTAGTATCCTATCACGAATAGCCCTTGCGAGTGGGGGAGACATCATTAAGGATTATGCAGGCAAATGCATCAGGGCCTTCTCAGCTTCTTATGGACAATGTATGATATTAGAGGCAGAACTTAGGGCTGCCCTAAGTTCTGCCTCTAATATCATACACTGACCATAAGGAGCTGAGAAGGCCCTGATACAATTTCTTGCATAGTCCCTGATGATGCCTCCCACACTCGTAAACCCATCATTGACAGAATAATCGGTATTGATCTTGACATATCCAAATGATGGAGTGCGCCACCAAATCATGATAGGGACGGAGATGGGGGGAGTCAAAGAAATACCAAAAAGTATAGCAAACTGCATGTCATTACACCAATGTAACGGTCGAAATAGTCCACCAATATGGAGGAAAGATACCATATGGTAAATTGTCTAGATAATACGTCTCGAACTCATACGTATGTTCATGTGCTTTGCATCATTCCTCTTAGTCCAAAGAAACCACAAAATCAATAGATGAATAATGATGTGTGCCCGATCCTAGCAAACTATCTAGAATACCTCCATCTTAGAAATCTCTATCCTAACTCTCTCCTGCACTCATGGTAATCTGAAATAAAGCCCCAAAATGTTGCCATACATGATTTGAAATACTGCTACTGGTAAAAATATGAGTAATGGTCTCAATCTCTGAGCAACACTGACATCGAGAAGCCTACTGACTGCCTATCCTCCTCTGGATAATGACATCAGCTGGTATTAAGTCCTGCCATAATCTCCAACCGAAGAACAAAATGACATGAGGTATGATAGAGGTCCACAGTAGACAAAATGAATCCTACACTAGCCTGCTAGAGTGGATCAATTGCCATGCTGATTTAGTAGTAAATCTACCATCTAGTATGGCCTTCCAGAAAATGCGATTCGAGACATCAAGGCATAGTGGAATGACCGCAATCTGCTATGCCATAGCTGATGGAAGGGCCTGTAATAATCGCCCAAAATCCCATCCAGTCTCCTCAAAAAAGTCCTACACCCTCGCAGATGTGTGCTGTCGGTAAACAGGCTACCTACGTGTTCCAAGAAATTCATGAAGAGGTTTGTAGCAACCATACAGGAGGATGGACTTTGACACAAAAAGTGTTGAGCCAATGACACTATAGCCTACTTTGGAAATGATACATAGCAATTTGTTAGAATGTGTGATAATGTCGGGTCTTTTTTACTTTACAAAGATAACCATGCCAAGAACTAAGTGTTATCTTCGGCTCTTGGCTTTTTACTAAATAGGGGATTGATCTTAAGGAATCCTACCTAAACGAAGGGGTATCGTAAGTTTTTCCATCGTTGCCATCGATTATTTTACTAAGTGGGTTAAAGTTGAGCCTCTAACCAAAATTACTGAAGCGAACACTTCCAACCTTTTATGGAAGAATATTATATGCTGGTTCTAAATTCTCCACTCAATTGTCTTAGATAATGGGCGGTAGTTCGATAACAAAAAGGTCAGGGACTTGTGTAAAGAGTTAGGGATCAAGAAGCATTTCTCTACCCCTACCATCCTTAGGCTAATGGACAGGTGGATGCTGTCAATAAAACCATCAAGTATACCCTCAAAAGAAAGTTTGATGCTTCCGAAGGGGCTTGAGTGGATGAGATACCTCAAATCTTTTGGGCTATACAAATCACTAGTAGGCCAGCCACAAGAGAAACTCCTTTTCTCTATGGCTTATGGGGCAGAGACCATGCGCCCGATTGAAATAGGTCTACCATCTTCTCGTCGGATACAGTTCCATGAAATATCTAATGAAGAGATAATGAGTTGCGAACTTGATTTCCTTGATGAAAGGAGGAATGAATCCAAAGTAAATTTAGTTTCCTACCAATAAAAGATGACCCAATACTACAATTCTAAGATCAAGAAAAAGTCCTTCTGTGTGAATGACTTTGTATTACGAAAAGTATTCATATCCTCTAAAAATCTAGGAGTGGGCACCCTTGGTCCTAATTGGGAAGGTCTCTACCGCATCAAAGAAGAGGTTTGACTTGGAACCTATAGGATCGAAAGTTTGGATAGAAAGGCATAACCTCATCTCTGGAGCGCAGAGTACCTTCCAGAGACAAAGGTCTTGGGAGAAGCTTTTGCTTGATGAGGCATCAACCAGACATGGAAGTGTGAGCACCTTGACGAAGATATGGATCCCAAAAAGGATCATCTCCTTATTCATCAAAGTAGACCATGCTTAGGAAAAATAAAGAAAAAGGTCAAGAAGCATACAAACTTCTAAAACTTATACAAATTTTGAATAAGCAAATTTTAAACAAAAGCTAAAGAACATCAGCAAAGTAATACCTTAAAAACAAAATTTGGGAAATTAACACAAGTGTAAACAAAAGATTATTTCATTGATTAAAGATCATAGCATATGAGGACCGAAGCCGTTTACATTGAAATAATAAAAAAGGGGAGTATAGAAGCCTAAGCTAAGCAATTGGGAGATGAAGATTGATGCCAGAAAATGGAACAATGGCTTGGGGGCCAATCACTTTAGAAGTCGCATTGTCCTCCCAATCTCATCATTTTCTAGTTTAATTACGTAGCTACCATCCACTAGGGTCTGAAGCTCCCCTTTCTCCAAAAATTCTAACCTCAACTCAGAGGTTTTAAAAGGTTGAGGTGCACTCAATCCATCCCACAATCCATCCCAATCTCATCATTTTCTAGTTTAATTACGTAGCTACCATCCACTAGGGTCTGAAGTTCCCCTTTCTCCAAAAATTCTAACCTCAACTCAGAGGTGTTAAAAGGTTGAGGTGCACTCAATCCATCCCACGACTTTGATGTATGCATACCTTCGCCAATACTTAGCAAGACGTCGATACTCCTCCGTTAGGTAGAAACTAGCAATGTACTGCTTCACAACATCATTCCCAACATATTGGGAGTGCACCTCAATCCATTCCACAACTTCGGTATATGCATACCTTCGCCAATACTTAGCAAAACGTTGATACTCCTCCGTTCGGTGGAATTGTCAATGTACTGCTTCACAACATAATTCCCAACAGACTGGGCTTTTCTCCCCTCTGTCTCCTTCGTCAGGCTAAAGACTTTGAAGCCAAGCTCTCCCACCTGCTGCTTTAAGGCAACATTCTCCTTATTGGACCTTTTCAAGGCCTCGACATCTATTTTCTAATAGGCGACAGAAGTTTCCACACAGTTGGTAAGAGAAGCCACATAACTTTGGACTTTTTTCTTTAAGTTTTCAATTTCTACTAAAGCTTAACCGAGCTTTTTAACCTCCTTAACCCGTTGCTTTATGGTGACCTCAGCTTCAGACTTGACTTTCTTAGCCTTCTCATTTGCCTGGGATACCTTATCGAAAAAGTCCTTATTCTTTTTCTAAAGGTTTTTATAATGAACTTCAGCCTCTATGGCGAACCCAAATGTTCTCCCTGCCTGGCTCACCACGGTGGAAAGCATGTCCATTGAGTCATTGGTCTCCACAAAGGTCTATCACCTATTTGTACATTATTTGTGAACTATGGCAGTTGCAGTCAGAATTTTGGAGAAAGTATGAACAGAGCCTCCGAAGCCAACTCGTCGCTCCTCTTAGACAGAGAGAGCTTGGTGCGAGGAGTTGCATCCAAGGTAGTTGTTGAGTTGGTTGAGGTCCTCCCTATCTTCGACGGTTCTTACCTTAAAAGCCTCACAATAATTCGCATCTTCTCTCTCTCTTTCTTATAGCAGTAGATGCTGCCATTAATTTTTTCCCTGTTAGGACTTCGGAGCGAGGTGGTATGCTGATCATTGACCCACTCTCTTTGGTATTGGAATCATATATTTCTTTGGGGACCTCCTCCATTTTATTCTTCCCCTATCCTTTACAGAAGGTTGCCATCTTCTTCCCGACAAGTAGTATCCTTACTGATCTTTTCCACTTGGCCCCTCACCTATTTTACTGCTACATATGAGGGCTTGAACCCTTTCCTCCTAACAATAGAGGTGGCAACAAAAATTGAAGCCATGTCTGGGATGGGATGCCTCATCTTCTTGAAGATTTCTATAAAAGTAACAAAATAAAAGTACAAGTTACCTACTACAAATTAAAAGGACTTCCTACTAAGAGGTTACATCTGCAAACCATCAAGTAAAACTCTTCAAAAAACCGTTTTGAGTTAATCATATGATCAAACTCCTGAGGGATAAAGGACATAGGTAGATGTCCTCTATAACACACAATTCGACTTGGGTTAATTCGAAGTGATTAACTCCTGTAACAATAAGAAAAGGTGAGAACTGATTCAAAATTAAGAAATAAAAGTTAAAAAAAAAAAAATCACTCACTAGCTTCGGAATAATTGGTTAGCACTATTACATAGGGGACCTTGTCACCCTCACATAACCGTCATTGCTTCTAACCTAAAGCTAGGTCTCCTTCTAACTTTTGATGGAGGAATGAGGGCCTATGACAAAAGGATAATGGCCCCATGGACACAAAGAATCCCGACCATTGGAATCCCCTTTACCCAGGACCTTAGGTTGGAAGACGGATTGGAATATGCAGATGCGCATATCATTGCCTAAGGAGGTGTCATTCCATAAGAAATAGGTCCCCACTAGTTGAGCTTATGCATTGGAGATGATCTAGATAGGTATCAGCCCGTACGACCTAAGTATGGCGATAAAGAAAAGATGAAGGAGCAGACAAAGTCCTCTCTTCAGAAAAATTCACCAACAGCGATGCACCCCTGCCTAGGAAAGCTGGCTCGCTCGTCAAGAGATGGGGCTAGAAGTTCGATATTATAGAAAATGCAATATTTCTCCTTTATATCTATAAGGTGGCTACGGTTATATTTGAAAGAATTCTGGCTGCCCCCAACCAGCATCATAATCTACCCGACTTTCCTTTATGGGCAAAACACTCTGATGAGCCCTAATGGCATGGACAAGGTAAGTAGTATTGGTTATCATAACCCCCGTCTCAAAGGCTATGGTGCAAATGTCTATGCCCCCCCCATCAGAAATCGAAAAAGCTATGAAGTTCAAAATCAAAAGAAGTTGAAAATACTTACGAAGTTCAACAACAAAATCACTAAAGAATAGTGGTCAGAGTTCGTGAAAATTGTCGGAAGAATTTCAAAGAAGTTAAAGAAAAGAATTTTTAGGAGTTTAATTGTTTTGTTCGTGAAAGTAAAGTTATTTTCGCCCAAAATTGTTGCCTTTTATAGTCGGATGTCATCAACCTTAGCCGTTGGATTTGGATCCTAACCATCCAACCGTTATTTTTAGGTTCAATCTGAGCCATTCGTCATGTTTGTTGCTTCGCATTCTATGACTCAGATCAGGGCATCTGCATCACGCATGTCGATGCATCTGTCTCACATGCAACATGCCCACAGTAGTCATCATTGTACATTAAATGCTGCGACAATTGCGTGTATGGAAAGTTGAACTATTTCAGCTGTCTTTTCTTGAAAATGTGCAAGATATCAAATCATTTGGGCACAATAAATAATGACGCCTCGTGTTCATAGCGTTTCAAAAAACATGCCTTTTTAGAATTAATGTGTTACAGCCTGAGCAAATAGTAGAGGTACACTACCTCAGCCTCGACATTAATAGCTTTGGCAAGGCTTCACATATTCAAAACCACTTCTATGTAAACGGCCTCGTATAAAAGGACCTCAGCTGGTGCTCCCCAACCTTTTCAAAAATATAGAACACCTTCGATAAGTATACAAATTCGAGCAATTCATGAAGTTTCTTATTTCAAATTTTGATTATAATATTTATATTTAGACTAGGGGACTATTGTGGTTAAAAATAACCATCCCAACAAAAAAAATTGTTTTTATATAACTAAAGTCCATGTATTATATAAATAATCATTCATAAACTTGGGGGACTATTATCACACCTCACCACTGAGGCTCTTAGTGGAGACCACGATGTAGTCCACGTGGAGACATTGAATCAGATCTAACAAAGTAAACAAAGACCCAATTGGTCAAATTAGAAGTCAAAGAAGAAGCTGATCCCCTTTGTTTCGAAACTTTTATCTAGTCGAAGCCCTCACTTTATCCAAAACTCTTATTTGGCCGAAGCCCTCGCTTCTCCATTCGAAGTTTCTTCTGACCGAAGCCTTTGAAGTTTGTTAGAGGATCTACAGAACATCTTTATGAATGATTGATGTAACACCTGTAATAACGAATATCAGGGCAGAACATCTTTATGAATGATTGATGTAACACTTGTAATAACGAATGTCAGGGTTCTGCGCATAGGATATAGGACGGATGACTCGTTGTCAATATATTAAATGCATGGAAGATTGAGTGATGTGAGGCTTCGACGAGGTTACGTGGTTCTTATCCAACAATTACCACATCAGTCAGGATTCTATAAATAAGAAACTCTTGTAACATTTGTTCCTAATGCAACTCTTTACACTAAAAAAGACATTCAGCTTTCTCTCTTGCTTATTCCCTATTTATTTTCTCAAGTTAAGGTTTTTTTTTTTTTTGTGTGGTAAAGTTGTTTGTGATTGTTTGCAATCATCTTTGATCATATTGTCAATACTTGAACATTTTCATCTCGCATCATAAAGCATCTCACATGTCCATAAACGCCACCCTTCTCCATTCGAATCTCCGGTCAAAAAGTGTTGGAATTTGCTTGCATGGATACGAGTGGGTCCAACATTAAATACATTAATAAAAAAGAAACATGTAAGTTATTTATTAATAATTAATAAGTGGATAAAGTTTTCTAAAATAACTAAAATAGCGAGAGGAAGTGACAAATTTTATAAGATAAAGTTGTTGTTCTGTAGTGGAAGATGGATATTGATCATATCAAGAAGTTATATGGATTAGAAGGTGACCAAATCTTTTGACTGACGTGCGGCATGCTGATGAAAGCCTAAGATGTGTGGCATTGGAAGCTGGTGGCGTAGTAATTAGAATTGAAATATGCCAAAATAAAGCCCGGCTAGTAGCAACAGATCGGTTGCGGTCTGTAGTCTGGTCTTTCCTCGTTCCAAATATATCCAAAGGTTACATAGAAAGATAATAGTGTTATTCTGTTGCCTTTTTGTACGCAAATGTATGATATCGTAATAAGCAGTATATTGGACATTTGAGTCTGGATATTGTTCCCATGAGGACTATACTTCAGGTCTTAATCTAAATTTTCTAACTCCTATTTGATAAAAGTGAGTAAGGAACTATGATAGTTGTGATTAATTTCTTTATACCTAACTACTTTGAACTACTTGAAAGTATCAAAATTTTGCAAACAACGGCTGATTGAAGATTCAATTATCGGATAAATATCAGGGCATAACAATTTTATCTATTAATCTCCTTAGTTTTTAATTCAAGATTCATAACCTAATGTAGTTCGATCGAATTCTTCTATTGTATTCAATTTACCCATCTCGAGTTCTTATTGAGCCTATGTAACTAATTAAATTCCATATCTCTTTGTGATTCAACCTTACTAAATTGAAACACTAGTTCTAAGAATTTATATTTTGACCGTAATAGTTAGTATATGTATCTCTACACGTTATACTAATTTATCGAATTTTGCTACATGGTCTGAATCTCAAACTTACATCTCGATTCGTAAGAGACTCGCATAGATATCAAATTAGTGATCAATTAATTCAATACATTAAACTCATAGTAAAACCAACACATATATGAATAAATCACGGAAATTTTGAATAGAAAAATAAAATATCACAAGTCGACTACATTGTTTTCTCTAATATGAAAATTAGTTATGCATACTATAAAATAAACACAAGAAATTGTCTTTGAATACATCACCGAATTCCTTGAATAAAGATACAGAAAATAATTTAATCTCTCTTTCCTCCTCTCTGTGTCTGTTTTCTGTGTATATATCTCCCTCCTTGCATCCACCTTTTGTGTGTGTATGTGTGTGTGTGTGTATCGACAACGGCCCGTTTGTGTATATATATATTCCCAGCAACAACCCTTTTTCTTTTAATGATTAATTAATTGATTTCAGTCGGAATAATAAAAATTTCAATTTGATTGCTCAAAACAATGGAATGTGGCCACAAAACTAGAGCGTTCAAGGGCTTTGCCCATGAGTTCAAATAAGTGGCTCATTTTTGCTTAAAAAAAGTAATATTATTCGTCGAATTCTAAAATCGTTGAGTGGCTGAATGTATCTGCTTGCATCAATGACCAAATGAATTACCAAATTGGCGTTCACTTTCTCAACTGTGGGCTTTAGATGGTTCTATTAACACTATTGGGCTTTGACTATTTGTGGACATTGATTTGTTGGATGGCTAGGATTAATTGAG
>CAIGRF010360367.1:0-13798 GCA_903798235.1 Fraxinus ornus | reverse complement strand
GTGCATTTTCTATCAAGAGCTTAATATAGAGCCTGTTTGAGCCCCATTTTTTGCCAAAAATGCATTTTGGAATATGCATGGTTAAAAAATAAGGAAAAGTTTAGGGTTTACGTGTAATATTATTTTATTGAAAAATGTGTAATTGAAAATAAAAGAGACGAAAATTTTATTTTGGAAATAATGGGGACCAAACAAGGGCATAGTTAATATCAGCATATTAGAATACACAGGTCGCCTAATAGGCAACGCCCATCAAAATACTTTGCAATTGTAAGATATTCTCAGTAACCCTAGAGTATTTTACAAAGAAATAGTCTGCAAATGCAATAAATAGGTATTCAAAAGAGAAGTAAAGCATACCACCACATGTCTCCCATCAAGAACAAGTCTAGCACCACTTTCTACACCATTTTGAATTAATTTGCATATTCGATTCTTTGCCTGCATAGTTCAAATAAACAAACCAAAGTATAGAGAGAATGGAATAAAAATCAATATATACACACACACGCACACTAGGAGTTGTGTGGGATTTATGCAGTAAAAAAAGATTAAGCTAACAAACAGGGAAGGTGCCAGAGACCGGTCATAGTGAGAGCAATCCTGGAGCTGCCTTGACTAAATGCCAAACACATGGACAACAGCTAAGTTCTAATCTCTCACAAATTAAGCTAGCACGTATTGCAGCACATCATTTTAGCTAATTTTCAATCCAGAAGAGGTGGATTTCCAGACATTGAAACAGTAGCTCCATAGAGCAATTTCGATATCAGAGTCCAGTCTACTAACCCAATCAACATAAGGTGATGCATTACTAACCCAAAATATTTGCACCATTTTCCCAAAGGTAAAGATATTTTCATTTAAGGCCAACAAGGAGATGATGCTCGGTGAAACAAAATGATAATACCAGTTAATTATTTCTGGACAAAATCCAATCATTAAAAACTAAAACGATACAGCCAGTCTATACTACTGTATATCCCATCCAGTAATTCAACAGAAGATGTACAACAATGAGGTGCATATCCATTGTAGAACAAGCATTTAAATCTCCATATTCCCACTAAGCATCAGAACCAAAAATTCACATGATTTTTAACCATCCATTATCAAACAGGTGTTAAATTCTCAGAGGTCTAAGCCCAGGCATAAATAATTGTTCGCAGCTGCACCAGGCTAAAGAGATAGACACACTTCCAGTTACTACTCAGTCTGACTACAATTAAAAATAGCCCCAACATAGGTGTTATAAGTGCTTATACCAGCGACCAACTAGAAGCATATGCAGAACTCACCCATCAGATCCTTGGTTACATGCAAAGCAGAATTGGATAAAAACACTTCTGCTGTGCTTTGGTACCATATTGAAATACACAGGATTTACCACTAGCCAAGACAGAATGAATTTAGACACAAGGTAAGAACCAGAAAAAGATAAGCCATATTTCAAAAATACATGGACAGAGAAAAATCCCAGCAAACACTGCTGAGACCAGGCCTCAAAAGGTATACAAGGCACACTACGACGTAATTTTTCTAACATAGCATACTAACAGGGTTATAAATTATATAGTGTGTCAGACCTCTTTACTAATAACCGGTCCAATGTCAACTCCAGCTTCAGTTCCAGCATTAACTTTAAGGGTTTTGGCACGCTCCACAAGCTCATGTTCCCTGAAAATAATATCAAGTTGGGTCACTTTCTGAAAGGCATTTAATGTACATTATGCATTCCATGAGAATTATGCTTTACGCTTTTACTGCCTTTACAGTACCAAGTATTGGACTATTAACAACAAAATATCTGTAAGATGAAACTAGGACGTACTAGAATAAGAAATCATGCTGTATGTCAATAAATAGAGGTGACACTAGAGGCTAAATAAAGTGAAGAACATGGTTATGACATGTCTTAGTAGACCTCAAGAATCTCCAATACAACTACGCAATCCCACTAAAACAGGCTAGAAGAGGGCTTCACAAGGATGTAATATATAGAATTAGAGGGGTTGGATAAAGAGAAGCGATAAACGAATTTTATTTAATGAAATTATAATGCAAGTTCCTTATAATAGTTGTCGGATCAGCTATACTTAATGGTATTGGGTGCTGAGCCTTTAAAAGACAAATTGTTCACAAGGTGAACGTAGTGGAAATATGTTAAATGGATAAGTTGCCTAAGTATAATATGGATAAATACGAAATGAAAATTTACACCAAATTAGTTGTAACGACCCGGGTCTCTCTCTTTCTGTAACGACACGAGTCTCTATACTCAAGTCGTTAACTTACGTACTGTCCGCTTTGGGTGGACATCTGTTACCCCCTCACGACTTTTTATCGCGTCTCCCAGGATTCGACACGAGATATCTGCCTAATGAGATACTTAAATTAAATCCTGATACCAATTGAATTTTATTTATGAGTTTTTTTTTTTAAACAATTCGGGTCTCTATACCCAAACTGTTAACTTACGCAATGTCCGCTTTGAGTGGGTCTATGCCCACTTACTCTCTCATGGCTTTATATCGCGTCCTCCAAGACTCGAACTCAAGATCTCTACCTAATGAAAGATTTAAATTGAATCCTGGCAGCGTTTTTTGTAACGACTTGGGTCTCTATACCCAGGCCGTTAACTTACGTACTATCCGTTTTAGGTGAATCTATGCCCACTTACCTCCTCACGACTTTCTATCACAACCAATTAGTACCAGAATTCAATTTAAGTATCTCATTATGCAGATGTCTTGAGTTCGAATCCTGGGAGACGCGATAGCGCATTTCTTTTGTAATAACTCGGGTCTCTATACACAAACCGTTAGCTTGCGTACTGTCTGCTTTGGGTGAGCCTATATCCACCTCCTCACGGCTTTCTATCACGTCTCACAGGATTCGAACTCAAGACATCTACCTAATGAAAGACTTAAGTTATCCAATTAGTATCAAGATTCAACTTAAATCTCTCATTAGGCAGAGATCTTCAGTTCAAATTTTAAGGGACGCGATAGAAAGGCGTGAGGGGGTAAGTGGGCATGAGCCCACCCAAAGCAGACAGTACGCAAACTAACGATTTGGGTATAGAGACTCGAATCATTACAAAAGCAGAGCAAGATACTGGAGATCATGAAAAACCACAATCTAATGCTTTTAAATTTAAGGTCCCTTTATTCGCAAAGATTGAAATGTAGTAGAGAATGTCATCCAAGGAATACAAGTCAACTAATAGGATTTTGACAAGCTTTTACGGGTACTAGGAACATATATAAGACTTAAAATACTAACAATTTTGGATAGAGCCAAATGTGGGCAATAAATAAACATTTAGATAAATACAAGTAGAGATAAGAATGTTTAAAGATACAAGTAAAACAATAATAGATGATAAAGTATTATAACATTCACGAGTTAGTTATAGTAGCTAGACACATTGATTGGGAAATAGTAAATCAAAGGGAAGAGGTCAACCTAAAATCATATGGAACGAGGTCATTAGAAGATAATAGTAAATATTTGTGGTTATGCCAAGTTTCAAGCAGACAAACGATTGGAAGCACTTTAACTCAAAAAGAACGAGTCTATCGCTAGATATAACGGGGGAGGAAGAAGAGAACTCATTTAGCCAACAATAGATAAATATGGGATAAGGCCCAGTTCAATTAATTTGAGTATTTAAAGTCATACTTAAGTATGGAATATTGATGTTTTATACTAAAAGAAGAATTACGACTAAAAGAGTCAACTTTCTCTATCTTAATGCGTATTTATCTTCATTTCACTCATGCTCTCTCCACTTACTCCTTTCATCTCAGTTCTCTCTCCTTCAAATCCCATAGTTGTGCTAAGTAAAGAAAGATGTTAGAAATTATGGTGATAGAAGATTTTTTTTTTATTTCTTTAAGCCCATGTTTGGTTCAACTAAAAAATTATATTAAAATCTAAGTGAAAGTGAACAATTAGTTTTAACCACACATTTTATGAAACCCACAACTTTTCAACCATATATTCCATCAACTTTGATCAAAATTTACTATAAATCTGATTTTTATCTAAATCCAAAGAGGGGCTATATTTAGTTCTCAACTAATTAGGAATTTTCTCTCCTTGATTATAAAAATATAAATTAATCAGTTTCGTTGCATAAATAGGCTAGTCAACTCTCACACTATATATGTTATTGTAACTATATTCAGGACTTAATATGAATACAGTTATGATAATAAAAAAACCTACATTGTATTTGTATCTGAACCAGAAATTTTTCTGGCAATTTCTTCATCGCGGTCATCATTGTTGGTTCATTCTTCTCCCTATGAATTTTTTCGTTTCTACCATTAGTCATGTCAGAAATCTCACACAATTCAGGTTCTATTTCTTCTTCAAACCCAACCATAATCATCACCAGTTTTAAAAACTCCACACTCCAGATTACAACTGAAAAACTAAATGGAGAGAATATTATAAGAAGTCAATGAATAAAACTGTGAATTTGAGATGTGGGATGAAGAGAATTCAAGGGTCTTGTGGTGGCTGTTGAAGATGAAACCAGATGGGAAGCCATTTCTTTATCTCTCATTGGTTAAAAAGGTAAGGGAGGATGTTTCAAGGACATACTCTTAAGAAACAGAATGTTGCTCTTATATATGAATTAAGATGGCAATCCACAATACAAAGCAACATTATCAGGCCTTGACAATCTATTATAACATGATGGTTTAATAGCAGGAGCTAGGTCTTCTTTAATAATCAGAGATGGTAGACCCCGAAGATGCAACAACCTTGGCAGAGATGTTGGAATGTTTGTTTTGGCAAGCCTGAAACCGGAATTTGATGAGGCAAGAAGTGTAGTCCTCGGTAAAGAACCTAATCCTTGGTCTTAACAATGTATTATCTTACATATGTGACAAGGATAGCAAGGGGACTAAAACTCTCAATTAGTTTAGACCACGAAGAACTTTCGGAAGTTTTGGGCAGCAAAAGAGTCTTGGAGAAAGGGATGCTAATGCGAACATTGCCAGAAGTTGCGATATACAAAGGAGATTTATTGGAAACTGATGGGAGGCAAAACACCCTTGAAGTAGGCCCTCCAAGGGATGGTTGTAGATATCCCTGAACTTAAGACATCTCAATCCTCAGAATAAACCCCCTTCACTAATGGTCGACTTGAGCTATTGTACATGGTGTTAGGTCAAACTGGGTCTTCTTCCCATTTGCCAATTGATATTTATTTGCTTTGCAAGTATTTAAAAACACTCCAGCAAAATCCTAGATCAATGATTCAGAGGCCTCCAGTCATGGGATAAATGAGCTGGAGTGCTTCTAGTCACAGATTTGATTTTAATTCGTTATTTAGTTTAGTCACAGCAGTTGGAAATATTCTCTCATTGACTGTAGTAATATAAGTAGCTAGTTTCCTTGCTCAGATACAGTAGTCAACTCTCACCCTACAGTTTCAATTAACTCTCTGAGCTATCCTTGCTCAGATACACTAGTCATAGCAATTGAAAATATTTTTTCATTGATAGTAGAACTATAATTAGCTAGTTTCCTTGCTAAGATATGGTAGTAAACTCTCTCACAACAGTTTCAATTCGGAAAATTTATAGAAGTAAATAGAAGTGGTATCAAGCAGAATCTAAGTCACACCATGGGGCTGAGCCTCCGACAAAAACAGCTATGCTTGGACTCGTGCAATTCTGGAATTTCGAAGCTCCAAAACCAGAAGCAACCAAAGCATCCAATGTTGCATCAGCACTTGCATCAGGCATGATTATCACATGATTTTTTACTCCCATGTTAGACTAGTAAATAAGCAGATGGGAAAGAAAAACAACAAAACTCGTGAGAACAAAATTATCATAATCAGTTAAGTCTAGCAAAGGCAGAATCCTTTATAGATAAATAGAATACTCACTTGAATACATTTACCTTTGGCAGCAGCCCTAGCATATATGTGCATTCGAGCCTTCAAGTCAAGTGAAAAAATATAAGAAATTATTTAGATGCATATTCTTTAGTGAAATGCTTAGAGAGAGAACATAAAGTAACAAAATAATCAATCAATAAGCACAAAAACACAAATCTTTATATACATAGAAAAATGTAAGACTTTTGAGGCATATAAAGTAACTGTATACATTGGGGCTTGTCATTTATTAGCATGAGAAAGAGATGCATCATAAAAACCAAAATGAGCATCCTGTTGTATAGAGGTTTGTGTCTGAAAGAGTGTAACCAAAAGCATAATTTGGACTACTGAGAAAGAACAACATACAATATTTGAGCTAACAGATGATATGGCTTTTATATCATCATCATCGCATATATTATTGACAATCTCCTGCAAATAGACACAATCTTAATTAGGACTTAAACAATTAACCACTACCGGAAACAATCACTGTTAATATAGTAAGATCAATAAAAGAATTGTGCAATCAATATTCCAAGTAAACAAAGCATTTGTTGGTTTTAGAGGACAGAATAAAGAAAACAAAACTTGTCAGGTGCAAAGAGGGATGTTCATCAATAAAGAGGTCGTTACATTGATATTCGAACCTCTTAAAATCATTCTATAGTGATACTTACCTTCCCCAAGAGAACAATAATAATAACTTGTGAAGAGAAAATGTGCACAAATACAGATCTGGCAGTGTCTTAAAGTACACCAAACTATAGGTGAAGATTGAAACAGAAAAGATAAATTAGATCCTATAAACTCCCTAGGGTCATTCATGGGATGTAGTACTAAATGCTTCTTTGAGGCAAAGGCTTACATGATTGCCATGAATGATATTCAAAACACCATCTGGTAAACCAGCTTCAGCTGCCAATGCAGCAATCATCATTGCAGCCCCTGAAAGAACACAAATGCCTAAAATGAAAAGCTCATACTGCAAAATTTAGTGCCAAAAAGCATTCACATGGTATGCCTTGTCAACACTGGTGATATATAAAACAAGTCTTCCAGTAAAAAAAGATATGAAGAAATTTCATAGGATTCCATAAAAAGTAAGGAGTTAAATTCAAAGAGTAGACATTCATTATAGTAAAAATCATCTGAGTGCTGAATAATGAATAATCTGGAAAATGTTTCGGATGCCCTGATAGATTTTGGCAGTCAATCTATAGAATTACCCCCACTCTATCATTGATTTTGGCAGTCAATCTATAGAATATTAGGGAATTATTTGGATTGGTTGAAGAATATCAAGATCCCTCACTTATGTGATTGTCTAGTTTTCCTTTCCTTAATTTGTGTAATCTGAAAATTAGCCCCAGAACCATTATTTCAAAGCTCTTTAATTCTCATATTCATTTTCAACCACACATTTACACAATAAAAGAATTTGCATGTAAACCCAAAACTTTTCACTACTTTAACTACGTATTTTTTTCATCATGAGCGAAATGTTATGACAAATTCAGTAGCTAACAAGAATTTGTTTGGCATCTTTATCTTGGTTGCAGTATCAATTGTCGTAAACCTTTTCCCCTAAAGCCTGATTTAGTCAACTATTTGCACAGATGAGGCACCCTTGTGACAATAACATTGGAGGAATTGTTATGAAAATATGCAAGATAACAGAGTGAATCCAGTCAGCTTGATTGAGCCCTAACTATCAAGGGCATCAACAACAAGAATTTTACATGCAACTTACTTCATAGTAAGCTATACACTACACAAGAAAACGAACTGCCACATCTTTCTTAGTATCTTGCTTTCTTGAGTGAATTCATACATACTGCCCCCCTCCAATATTAACACTAACATTATGAAGAACCACTAACGGAGTCATGTCAATAGTCTACAAAGATACAACCATGTTTATCCTTTTTCTGAAACATCCGTTTCAAAATATGTGAGTTTCCACTTCATTTACTTATTGAACTTCTTTCTCATTCCATCGTAGATTCCAAGTCACCAGATCCATTTTTTAATCTTCTGTTGTACTTCCTGGGACATCTCCCAGTTGGCAACACAAGTTTACAGACATTACAAATGCTCTAGAGAGAAACTCAACTTCATAGACTAATCATTAAGATTATAAAGCACAAAAGATATGATAAAATTGCAAAGAGATTGATGGCAATCACCTGTATTATGTTCTGATGACTTCAGAATAAATGTATTTCCACACGTAACAGCAATAGGAAACATCTGTGAAAGCAGTAAACGTGCACTCAAAACCAAGATTTTTTATCTTGCTCCACATATGTACATGAAACAGCAAATACAGAGAGAAATTTAGCAGCAAAAAACAACAAATTAGGTACGATGAAGTAAGCAATTGTAATAAAGAAAGCTTTGGGTGCACTTAAACCATAAATTAGACTAAATTGAAGAACTCGATGTAAAAATATTAGTAGTTTTTATCTTGTCCAAAGACATGAATCAAAGAACAGTATGCATCTTGGAAAGTACGAGGTAAAAGTTCAGGATTTCCATATGAGAACACTTCTTTAATTCAATATAATTCAGCAAATTTGGCAGCAGACACCCACAAACACACTATAACAAGTATACACATACCCATAAGGGAATCATTGAAGGAAAGCTTGAGGGACATATCCCAGCACAAACACCAAGCGGTTCTCTAATGCAATATGCATCGACTCCATTAGCAGCATTAGGTAAATACTCCCCCATTTGTAGAGTAGCCATACCACATGTTTGTTCAACTACCTCTACAAGCAAAGGAAGGACTAGGTTGAGCTAAAATTATACTTCAAACTAGTGAAATTAGAGAAAAAAAAATAGAAGAGGAAAAACAGCAAGATCCGAGGCAGGTTACCTAAACCATAGAGCAGATCACCTTTGGCACCATACAATGTCTTCCCCTGCTCTGTAGCAATGTTCACGGCAATCTTGTCCTGTACATACAAAAATGCCAATGTTTATTGAAATTTAGTTGCCAGAAGTTGAAATAAATCATCCATACAATATCTCTGCGGATGAGATTCTCCAACTTGAACATGATCCTTCGACGAGTGGAAGCAGCTGTGTTCTTCCATGCAGGGAAAGCCTGTTTAGCAGCAGTTACAGCAGCTTTGAACTCTTCATATGTAGTCATGGGAACTTGAGAAATAACCTCTTGTGTTGCCTGTATTACCGATCCATTAGAACCCGTACACCATAAGTAGCTCTCAGAAAGAAAAAATGATATATAGGAATCAAAGTCCGAAGATAAAGCTTACAGGATTTATAACATCAATTATTTCACATGCCTGTGATTCCACAAACTTCCCACCTATATAATTAGTAACCTTCAGCTACAATTGAATTCCGACCACCAGCAAAGAAAAGAAAGTCAAAAGTTAGTGCCAACTGTCATTTAGACAAGGAACCAAGAGAAATAGATAGTATATAAAAAGGATTAACATATGTATTCTCTTACATCAAAACTTACAGGGAAGATGCATGTTGAAGTCTCAATTGATGTGTTTGCAGGAACAGACACATTGGGTCTCCATGATTTAAAACTTTTATCTGCAGAAATGATAGCATTTTATTCTAGGAAAGAATTAACGACTTTAAATGTCAATCTAAATTCCGTGGAAGTAGTGATAGTGCATGAAATTTTTTTTATCACGTGACTAACCAATGAAATTGCTAAGCTAGATAACCTAATAGCCATTGTCCTTGTCTTTGTGTAAAGTTAAGGATTCAAGATCCCAGCATCCAAGCCACAAGAAGATACACCTTTGTCTAAGGAACAACAATTAATGAAAAAGGAAAAAAAATTACAAACCTATGCACTCAATTTATTTACTAAAGAATCCTTAGTCTACACGTTTATATATTATCACAATCACCTCAGATGAATTTGCAACAAGCTAACATCATCCTAGCTTGGCAAAAGTCGCAACAAAATTAAAAATCTAGCGATGGCACAGACTAAAGATTTAGGAGTTCTACCACAGCATTTTAGTTTAGAATGTTTATACATTATCTGAGATAACAACACTGAAGTTGAATTTTCAACAACCTCATATCATGCTGTCTTAGAGAAAGTTGCAATGAAATAAGAACTTAGGTTCTACATTTAACAGATTCTACAGCCCAACATATGATCAGTGAAAAGATTGAATTAGAAATTTTTACCCATGAGTCATTTGCTTTATCGAAACAAAACAAAGGGGCAAATGCCATTGCATTGGTTACCAAAAAAAAAAAACTTATTTTTTACAAGATTTTTATTGACGTGCACCAGGTTTTTAATATATGCAACCCAGCTTACTTGTAAACCTCTAGCTGTAGCAATCAACCTCTATATGAAAACTTCAATATACCACCCCAAAAAAGGATAACCATTACTGTCCTCCTTCCAGAAAAACAATTTCATCTAACTATCCGTTTGCTCTTTCAAATTTCCTCTCTTCCCCTCTTGACCTCTATTTCCTTTATAATGATAGAGCTTCCAACCATGTAAGTTCCCAAACTTGGCTATAACAGGTCCTTCTCGTAACCATTTTCTTGCTATTACCAAAACCGACTCTTTTATCCTTGCCTCATCGGAAGCATCTGCTATGCCCAGGAACTCACCATACTGTTATGAAATTTATCTTAATATTACTATAAATTACCAACTACAAGTCCAATATGACCACTTAAAGATCCATTTAGGACATGCACCAGTTAACTGAAAGGATGTGATGGAGAATCTTCAACTACCAGCAAACAGGTACTTTCAACTAATAAGACCGTAATGCATTAAACCTGATAAATTCCCCTGACGGATTTTAGCTTTAACATTGTAAAGATGCCTTGGTGTTGACTGAAGATCTGGATTTGTCTGCTTCAGGGCCTTGAGCACTTGACGAGGTTTGATGCCAGCTTCTGTCATTAGCTTGATTTGCCACACCTCTTCCTCTGTAAAACGACGACTATAGGGATGCTCAGACATGTCTTTCAAAGGTTCATGGTTGTGCTCAGCATTTTTAATTGTAAGCACCCAAACATCATCATCTTTTTTACCTACAGCTTCAAAAGGACAATTTATGAGGCGTGAACTCACTTTCCTTTTGCGCTTGTTCTCTTCAATCTTGCGTCTATTACGATAAACACCTCCTCTATCACAGCCAAGTAAAACTCTTCTATCCTTCTTAGATTTTTTTATCGTCACCACATACCCTTGGCTGGCACCAAATTCACGAACATATTTGATAAGGTCGTCACGATCTTGAAATGTTCCTGGTTGAGGTGGAAGCAACAAGTTTTGCCCATTGATCTCTGATTGACATGGTGCTTCCATTGTCACATGCACAAGGCAGATACCTGGCAGAAAATAAAATAAAAGTAAGATACCACTTAAAAAATTATTGCAGATAAAGGCCCTATTTGGTTTGGATAAAAATTAGATTTTTAGTAGATTTGATAAAAGTTGGTGAAATGTGAAAAGTTGATAAAGTTGAGAGTCCTGTGAAATGTGTGGTTGAAAGTGAATTCGGAAAAAATGCGTTTTAAGAATGGAGGCCAAACATGGGCAAAAGTTGGTACAAGACGTTACATCCAAACGTCTAATAGATGGGTTCTACTTCGAGTTGGCTAAGGACGATGGAGTTCCTTGAGGCATCAGTTTTCAAATAGACAAAACATGGATGTTTACGGCAACTAAAATGAAAAATCAAGAAAATTTGAATGAAAGCATAACCTTCATTACCTGCGAGAAATAGGTGCTTATATAATTGAGCCTTTCGGACAAGCATGGGAAAATGCCTAGGACACCTGTCAGAGCCATGGCTACTGAAGGCTTACTAAAATTTATTAGTAAGTATAGATATTTTGCTTTCTGGCATATTTACATTACTATACTAACTATTTTATTTCATCGCACTGCTCAATATCATACCCATACCAACGTGATAACAAACTCTCTGACACTTTTTGCCTAGAACGGGAATTCACGCAACAATTCACTAGCTATAGTACATACGTACTCTAGTTCATTTACAATTTAGACTTTCACAACCTACATAGGTCAATTTAAAACAAGCTTTTGGTACTTTTATACGATATTGACACCCGAAATATTAGTCCTAAGACCAGTCTTGAAAACAGGGCCCTCTGCTGTCAAGCTAGGTAAGGGCTTTAAATAAACCTGCTCACACACTACTCGAAAAATTTATATCCACATGTTAAGAAACAGAATTGATATATGCACATTCAAAACATAAAATATATAAGTTCATCGATAAGTTTAGATGCAATTCTACAATCTCAATCCGCTTCTCTCATACTATACGTCTGTTTCTAATTTTTGGAGAGAGAGAAAGAAGCCCGCATGGCATATATATTCTAGATAATTGCTTAATGATTATAATTTAGTAGGAACGTCATAATTTAGGAAGAGCCAAATTAATTGGTTTCCGAGGTTGTAAGCTTGAGCTTCGTCATCCATAATTTCTTATTTGAAAACCAACTCGTAGTACAATTCAACCCCCAAAGATTCTATCCATCATAATACAACCCATTCAAGTACAATCTGTACACCTAATTTTAGTATGGGACAATTCAGTTCACCTTATATTTAGCGAGCTGAGGTGCATACAGTTTTATACAAACCCCACAATGCCTAGTATTTAACCTTGGGAATCCTGCTTATTAGATGTAAATGTTTGGAATAATAATAGAAAACGAGATATATGAAACTAAAAATGCTGGAAAGACATCTAGTCAAATCGTAAACCTCCTGAACTGTGAAATGGAATCAGAATTCAGGCACAAAGAAGCCAAATTCATACGCTTCTGTAAGTTAGTTAAATCTCAAAACTAAGCTTAAGAGAAAGTTCTAATTATAATAGAATCGTCAACTAATACTAATTAAGAACACTTCAAAAGCAAACCCAAAATCAAGACACAAATTTTATTTGAAAAACTATTCAAACAAGAACCCGTTACAATTGATATGACTTGAAATGACAAAACAAACGCGAATGTATTTAAACCGGTGATTTTTTCTTGAAAAGAAAAGGGACCAACCTTTTTTCTAGTGTCTGTTTACAAATTAAAGAAACGGGACCAAACGATTTGCTGGCGATCACAATTCCTTTCAATTGCTCATCGAAAAGAGACAAGGGAGAGTGAGAGAAAATATGGTTAAGATGATAAATTTATACACATATACATGGATGTGAGTGGGGGGGAGAAAGTGAGTGAAACTTATTTGAAGGTTCGACAATGGCTGGGAAAAATAGGAATATAGGATCGGGGAAATGCCCCTTCAGCTTTTGGAGACTTTGAGGTGTAGTGTTGTTTGAGTCAACGCTCCTAAAACGCGCGTGCGTGAAGGCTTCTGCTAGACTCGATTAGGGATAACAAACGGCTTATTAGCACAAAATGTCATATTGGTAGTGTGTGTGCAAGACTTTCCAACGTTTCATTTTTTTACATTTTTGCCCTTATTTCAACGTTTCAACCCATGTTTGATATCCATTAAAATTTTCATTCTCATTCTTATACTCATTTTTAACAACACATTTTTCAATAAAATAATATTTTTCATCACATCAATAACTTTTCCTTCTTTTTCAACCACGCATTCTCTATCAATCTACTATTACAGAATACATTCTTCCAAAATAATGTAGCTCAAACACACCCTCAGTGTGAAAAACGTCATTTTCACTGTTTTTCAGTGTAAAATGACCAATATACCGTCAAATTTAAATAAAACAAAAATTAAAAATTAAAAATTAAATTGTAATTATACTCCCAAACTTTTAAAAAGTGCAAGTGAGTCCAAAAGCCTTATTAAAAGGCTTAAGTACAAAATGTCCCTATGTTTGACATTTAATG
>CAIGRF010360312.1:19824-33760 GCA_903798235.1 Fraxinus ornus | reverse complement strand
TTTTTTTTTTTTACTGTACATGAGGAATACAAGTATTTGAATTTCTAGGTCCAGTCAAACTTTTTTATCATTGCTATCCGTGTGATGCATATCATAGTTTGTTATGGTATCATGTTTTTAACATTTCAAATCCAATACACACCATGTTGTGTTGCACATGTGAATATTGGTATGTAATAAGATGAGCGAAATTTATTATTAGATTATTTGCTTGTTACGAATTCTTATCAATGATATGTTACGTGGTTTATTAAAATAAGTAATATGCTATATATTTAATTGAGTGTGTTTTGAGCGGTTTTGTCATAATCAATTAACTGGACATGATTTTGCCCGATTTTGAATCCGATTTTTGTTTTACCGCGTGGTTTAGAGTATCTTTTATAGTATAAGTTCATTGAAAAAAAAATTAAATTTCGACCCAACCTAATATGTCTTTCTGACTCTGTCCCTAAAAATAATGGTTATCAAACATGGGCTTAATGAGTTTTGATAAAGTACTGGTGAAATGTCTTTAAATTAAATCAGGGTTAACATTTTAATCGGATTTGAATTGATCGAATCAAAACATGATTGATAGTCCGATTTAGAAATTAGTTCTCGATTTGTGAGCCAGATTCGAAAAACCAAACGGCTGCCTAAACAATTTTAAAATATGAAATGCCTCAATCTAAGCCAACCTAAATACCCGAGTCCACGAACCATAATCCCAATTGCCAATGAGAAAATTTGAGAAAACCATGCTTTTAATTAATTATATTACAATTGGGTTGGGTTTTCATTTTTCAAATGAGCTAGAACCAATTTTCTTTTATTTTTAATGCAATAGTGGGTNATGAGAAAATTTGAGAAAACCATGCTTTTAATTAATTATATTACAATTGGGTTGGGTTTTCATTTTTCAAATGAGCTAGAACCAATTTTCTTTTATTTTTAATGCAATAGTGGGTAATAGATTCATAAATGAGTCATTTGCTTTTGGATTGGATTTGAGCTATTTATTTATTTAAGTAACTATTGAATCTTTTATTTAGGTCTAAGATTTTTGTATAGTTGAATTTTAAAGTGTAAGTTGTTAGGTCAATATTTATTAATGAAAAAAATAAAAAAATTTAAAATTTTGCGCGGACGAATCAAATTTTTTTTTTTGGGGGAGGGGGGGGGGACTGAAAAATATATTACAAATTAATTAGGAATAGTGGACCAGCGGACAATGCTAATTTCGCATGTCATATAAATATAGTTATATTAATATAGAGGTGACAATATCTCGTCACAATTGACATAGTTTTGTGAATAATATAAAGGTACAATAATTTCGTTGTGTAAAATTATTGGTTATGTGCTTAGATATCGAGTGGTCACAAATAACTTTTAATACGAGTCTTGTACTATTCACAAGGAACAATGAAAATATAAAGTCACAAAACTGTAGTAAAAAATTATAAACGATACAAACAAGCCTTTATGAATTGCAAAAACCTCACTACTATGGCATGCATGTTAGAAAAAATTAAATCAAACGTGCATAAAATATATTCTAATAACGCACGTTTGACGTGCGTGAAATCGAATGAAATTCCGACTTACCGAATAGGCAAAGTAATGCATGAAAATGGATTGGTCGAGCTCTTTGTCCTTAAAATGATAATGTCCTACACGGGTACTAACAGTTTTAATTTCGCATTTATCTCTCAATATACAACGATCACTTCCCGCAATAAGAGCATTTCAAATTACGTAAACTAACGAATCTACTTATGTTTTTAACACTCTTTATATGAAACCTCAATCCAAAACAGTATTCCGGGTTGGGGTGTGCATTGGAAAGGTGAGGATTGGAAAAAGTTAGAAAAGCTTCAAAATAATGCAGTCTCTTGAACATGCAAGGCAACTCAATGCAACGTGTATTGCCCAAATGATGGATTTAGCCTTTATTTGATCCCCATTATTTTTAAAATATAATTTTCTTTATCTTCTTTTTAACATCATATTTTTCAATAAGGTAATATTACTCGTAAATTTAAAAAATTTCTTTATTTTTTAATCATACATTCTCTATCAATTTATTCTCTATCAATTTACTATTTTAAAATGCATCCTTATCTAAAAATGAGACTCAAACAAACATTTAGGGGTTGTTCTCTTTGTGTTTTAGTTCTATGTTTTGAATTTTGAATTTTGTTTTGAGTGTCTATTTTGAAATTGTTGAAAATGTGTTCTTTTTGATTTTTTGAAAAATTGTTTTGAAAACACTCAAAACGCGTTTTGAAAATTTTGGTTTGATTATAACAGAAAATATTCGAAACGACAAATTTGTCGTTTTGAGTTTTCTTTGTAAATTTTTAACTTGTTTTCGAAAACGCGTTTTCGACAATAGGAAAGAGAACGCGTTTCACTGTTTTGGAAAATCGAAAATAGAAAACGGCTTGAAAATGATAAAGAGAACGGGTCCTTATCGTCTCAGTACTGTGTGATGTGTCAAATCGAAACATGTTTAAGATTATATAATGGCTTTGTATGTAAGTCCCACAATTTCTTTATATTTTTCTATCATTTGATGTTTGACTTATCTTTTTATGTATCTTATCCATTAGCCATATATATCTTTACTAAATTCACGAGGCATAGCTCAATGGTGCAAAGGATAGGAGTGAGGTAGTCTCAACTGAGCTGGTAGCCGCAGTGTGAGGGTTCGATTCCCGCCTCTAACAAGGTTTGGAATTGGACTCTTTGTGGGCACCAGTATGGCAGCTTCTGTACCCTGACCTGCTGAGGTACATCCCTCGATTTACCTCCTCCACGATTCTCTAGGGGCAGGGCGGTGGGGGCCCTCAAGGTTGGGGTTCAACCTTTAATGATTTAATTTTTCAATTTGTATGGACTTGAGAGTTTTTTCATAGATAAGAATATGGAAGTCAAAATCATATGCATCTTTATAGGTTTATCCTTAGAGTAGTAGATATGGAAAATAGGTTAGCTTAAATTAAGCTCATCGTATGGCTGTTTCATGAATAATGAACCAGCTAAACTGTTGGTACCAGATTAAGTGATTATTTTGTGATTCAACCAATCAAATAAAAAAATACACAAAGTAAATTGCAAGAAAATAAGAAGACGAAGAATTTTTCGGCCCAAGGCCTTGGAGGTTCAACGACCGCTTCTAATACCTAATCCCCCATTGAGCATCCATTAAGATTTTGCTTAAATCCACTAGAACAGCCCCAAAACAGGCAATAAAACAATTACAGAAGAACACCAAGTACTCTGTCTCTCCAAACACAAATCGACCATAAACAATTACATCACAATCTCACTAAGAGATATATATTATCACCCTCCTTTTACACTAATATGATTTCACTCAGAAATAACAAAATATACACTCAGTAAGAACAACGCAGTCGAGAGAGAGAGAGAGAGAGAGAGAGAGAGAGAGAGAGCGAGCTAGGGTTAAAGAAATCATTCATCTTCCTTCAGCAAGTCAACGATTCCAATTTATAAGAGATAATCAAATATTGATGATCCAATGGTTATTCATTTGCCAGGTGTTGATGATCCAAAACGCCTCAAATAAGTAAAGGCGTGTTTATAAAACATGACTTCTTCAATTCTGGAATCTTCAGCATATTGGACTGAAAATTGGGCCCGATTGTTGACATGAATTAAATGGATCAATTGGCAGACTTTTGGCTTAAGAAATGCATCACCAAATCTTTACAATCTCCACATTGCTGAGATTTTGAGGCTATGTCTAAGTGGATTCTAACAAAACTATCTTCACTTGANATTAAATATATTTTTATATAAAAAAAAATTTATGAAAAAAAAGGGGGATAAGGCGCGTTATAGCGACGTTTAATCCCGCTATAGCGCGCTTAATCCCGCTATAGTGGTCAACAAAAAAGGTTGACCGCTTTTTTACCCGAATACTTCGAAGCGGAGCGTTTTCGCCACGCTCCACGCTATAGCGCTATAGCGGCGCTATTTCCCGCTATTTAGAACACTGGTAATAATTGAAGAAAAGGCTGACTTTGGAGATCAATAGACTCTACATTGAGGCGGAGTTTATTTTCCAAATTCCAATGCATATTTTATTTTGCTCTTTATTTTTAAAATAAAGTAAAATAAAGGGCCATCGGTGCTAGTATGGCTCGAGTCTTCTCTTCAAGGGGTGTCAACTTATGAGAAGCTTTGACATGTGGCTTGACACCCCTCATAAATCGGTTCTTTCAAGACTAAAATAAGTCCAGTACAAACAAGTTATTGGCCACTCCAAAAAAAATCGTAAATTTGATACGCCTTTAGCACTTGTTTGTTTCTCATTTTTCAAATTTTTTTTTATATACTTTTATTTTCAACCACATATTTACATAATAAAATATTATACACATTAAACCCTAATTTTTTTCTGTTTTTTAACCACACATCCTCCAAAAACTCACTATTTAAAATAATATTTTTCCGAGAGCCTATTCAAGATTGTGTGTGCGCGAGAGAGTTCCATACGTCCAAAAATGGAGTAAACTATATTGCATATATTTTAAAAAGGAATAAACTATTAACTGTATACACTTTAAAAGTTGTATGTATTGATTAGACATTAATGCATGAATTATTGCATAAAATATATAGAACATTTTATTTTGGAGTAAAAAAACTAAAAGATGGCATTATTTAGGGACACGGGCACACACCAATTATCAAAATGCTCCCATTGAAAAGGAATACCTTTTCTTCTGAATATGACAGTGACACCACCAATTGGTAAATAGGATACACCGAATTTACACGAAACACTCTCCACCACTATACTATGATATGGAATGAGAACTTGACACATAAAAAGGCATAGAACCAGCACTTCTACTTTTTTTCTTTAGATTTTGCCATTAAAGAAGATATACCATATATATGATGCTATCACGGGATGAAGAGAGAGGATCGGGTTAGTTCCAATTCTATGAATTTGTAGCTAACAGCTGGCTGACTATCGTGATGCTGAAAAAGTTAATACGTTTTCAATTTGAACACGATTTGAAAATCGAAGTTCTTAAAAAGATTTTTTGAAAATGTGGACGACGATCCATATAGAGACGTGGAAAAGTTAACGTTTGCAATTTAAATACGTTTTGAAAATTTAAAAAAGATTCATTTATTGATTGTGAAATTTATTGAGAAATAGGAATTTTGTTATCAATCATCAACTTTGGGATCGTCCGCATTATTGGTTCCTAAAGAATCAAAGTAGATTTGTTATAAATAAAATCATTATTACATATAATTTCTTAAAAAGTAATTCACGAGATCATGCACATTTTTGCTAGTATAAAGGAAAAAGGTTCAGCTAGTTAGTATATGATTCAGAAATTTAAAGAAAACTTTACGAAACCTAAGGAGAAGTTTGAATAAACGGTTGATGTTAATCAGGAATATACTTAGGAGTTGTTTAAATAGCGTGATCACATGAAATGAGTAGTTAAAATTAATTGTTAATTTTAAAATCAATTTTTTAACAACTTTTTTAAGCTTTCTCGAACAAACACTTAATAACGGAAATTAATTTTACCATTTCATGAATAAAATTTAGTTCGACTAACGTTTTGAAAATCTCTAAAAACAAGTGGTATTTTGGGAATTAAGTTAAAAGTTTAGGTGGGAGAAATGAATTTATTTCCCAATGAAATAAAGAAAATATTATTTAATTATTCCTATAAGTTGTGATTAAAATATTTTTCCTTCCTCATAAATTTACAACTCATGTCGTCACTATCCATGCATGAAATCTTTTCCCCTTTTCCTTTGTATTAAGATGAATCGAATATGAGAGAGATCAGATCGACAACAGTATTTGGAGATTGTACAATATGACAACATCTCATTGTACAATAAAGCAGGAACAAAAATTCAATATAATTGACTGTAACATCTGCTTTTTCATCTCATCATCTCCACAAAAGAAAAAGAAAAAAAAATCATATAGAGATTGTTATCATTTTTTTATGTTTGAAATAAATTAATATGAATAAACATTGCCTAATTTTTGTCCATTTTTAGCAACAAAAGCAAACGTGTATTCTTTGTAAACCTTCTAAAGTGTATGTCATCATTATTCGTATATCGGCCATTTAAAAGTTTGAACTAGTTCATCTTCAAAAATTTAAACCGTTAAAGATGCGTCATATGTATTTATTCAAAAAAATCTCAACACACGAAATTCAATTTTTGTTTAAAAGTATTGACATTTATAACATTAATAATACATTTTTTTTTTTTTGGCATGCTAAATGTATTTTATGAGGTTTGTAGTCCCTTTATAAACACGTCGTGCTTAGTAAGTTTTCATGCAGTAGCCTCCTTAAAATATTTCATAACAGTTTTTTGAATAATAAATTTGTTAAGGTGTGTGCCAATTAGTACAACACGTGGTAAAGGAAAAGCAAACAATAAAATCCTTTCTTTTGTTTAACAAAGAAGTCAAAAAAAGGATTTTGTTTTAACAGTTTTGCAACATTGACAGTTTTGTTTATATCCCATAATGTAAATACACTTACCTTATCCAAAAAAAAAAAGTGACACACAATATTGTACAAATAAAATGTAGAAGTTGCTTATTTCTTTGTCCAATTATTAATTCTGTTATGCATATCGCCTAGTAAGACTACAAATACAGTTGGCTACCTGATTCCCTAGTAGGGTTCTTTCAGCTATATCTTGTGTCGTTGCATAAACCATTTCTCGTGCAATCTACTTTGAAATCTTTCCTCTGCATGCAAGCCAACCATTAATTATCCCAAACAACAAAAGCACTTCTACTTCTTCCTCTTCTTTTTTCTTTCCACTGTGTGTGTTTCTTTTTCTCGAATGAAATGATGCCTCTTGAGCAAGAAATCAATGGAGGTGCAGCTAGTGCTCTAGTCTGTAATGGAACCAATAATATTTCTGTGCACGTTGAGCCACCTAGTTCAACCAGCAATGTAAGCCCATGTTCAGATGATCAAATACCAGAACAAAATCATGCTACTACCGTTAGATTTTCGGTTCTACGAGAATCCTTATGGCCAATCACCCTTAAGGTACGTAGTAGTCCATTGTTATTGTTAATTATCTCATCTAAAAAGTTGGAACTATAGAGAAGAAACGAGCATATTGATTTAAATTGTGTCTTCAACAAACAAATTTCAAGTTTAAGCTATTAGAGAGGTGACAACTATTACATGATATGAATCAAATTAAACCCAGGACGTTTGTTCTAATAAACGAGATTTGGCCTTTCTTTTGTCTTTGTAATTTTATTATTATTTTTGCGCAGTTTGAAGATGTGTCATACACCATTGAGTTACGAAATAATGGAGGAAATTGTTTTTCTTCACCTCAATCCAAGGTCAAACGTAACATTCTCAGTGGTGTTAGTGGTGTTGTTCGACCTGGTGAACTTCTGTCCATGCTAGGCCCCTCAGGGAGTGGCAAAACCACTCTTCTAACAGCCCTAGCTGGCCGGTTATTGGGAAAGATCTCCGGTTCGATTGCATACAATGGACTTCCTTTTTCAAGCTCGACTAAGCGAAAAACCGGGTTCGTCACACAAGATGATGTGCTATATCCCCACCTGACAGTTCTTGAAACCCTAACATATGCTGCTTTGTTGAGGCTACCAAATAAGCTCGCTAGAAAAGAGAAAATTGAACATGTTGAGTTAATTATCATGGAACTAGGATTGACAACTTGTAAAAATAGTATGATTGGTGGGACTCTATTGAGGGGAATATCAGGTGGGGAGAGAAAAAGGGTTAGTATTGGGCAAGAAATGCTAGTGAATCCAAGCCTTTTGTTGTTGGATGAGCCCACCTCCGGGCTGGACTCCACCGCGGCTCGTCGGATTGTTGCCACACTCAGGAGGCTGGCATGCGGTGGCCGGACGGTTATCACCACCATTCATCAACCTTCTAGTAGTTTGTACATGATGTTTGATAAGGTGATAGTGTTATCAGAAGGATGTCCAATTTACAGTGGCAGTGTCCATAAAGTGATAGACTATTTTGCCTCAGTCGGGTACAAGCCCTGGTTTAATATCATGAATCCTGCTGATTTTCTTCTGGATCTTGCTAATGGTACGAAATATTAATTTTAATACCTATTTTTGTTAATCACTCTGCAAAAATAACTGCATTTTCACTTCATAGCCTAACTACTGCAAAAAAAAGTCCCACCTAAAAAATAGATAGATTCCTTTAGTAATATTTATTTATTGTCGGATTTTGTAGAAATATGAGCTTATACTAAAAAGGAAAATTATGTTTGTATAGAAAAATTACAGATACTAACGTGGGGGTGGACCCATGTGAATTAAATATTATCAAAAAACAATAGGTCCCACCTATTATGTGTATTCTATAGGCTGTCTGTTTTTTTCCTGTACACTAAACCCAGTTAAAAAAAAAAAAAAAAAATCTTATTCTTGCCAGCTAAAATGCTAAGATTTTAGGATAATTTTGGTTCTTGAAACCTCTGATTCTACCTCCCATAAACTCATAATAAAGTTTTGATATGACGTAGAATATATTCTACATAATTAGACATTTGAAATGAAAATATCTTATCTAATCTTCTGCTAATGCTGATCAGTCCTTTTAGTAAATATGTTTTGCTGATATTATTAATGAATAATGATCATCTTCTTACCCCCACCCCACCCTACCCCATCCCAGATTGATTCATATGATTTTGAATAGCTTAACATGGTTCCTCAAAAGCTCAATCCATTATAAAGCAAAGCAAAGACAAATAATAACCTATACGCATCACACACGTATCGATTTATTAGTCAAAAGCATAAACTATTCTTCTGCCATCGCCTTTTATTTTTTGAGCTTTGACTACTTAAAGTTCCTACTTTTAATTAAGCTTTTACTTTTCTTGGTCCCAGCATATCTGATATTGTTTCAGATAACTACCTAATAAAAAAGAGAGTAATGCTATGTAGCCTCATTAGGGTTACAATCTCAGTGTAGATGAGTATCATTTGGAGCCACCTAAACTGCGGTTGTAACCTCAGTGGGACTAAATAGCACTATTCAATAAAAATACATTTATTTTTTAATACTTCCTTCTAGTAATATTCAATAATACAAATGCATATATGTATATTTTAACTCTTATTTTGATTAACAGGTGTCACTCTTGAGACAAGGCAGGATGATCAAATGGAGTTTCATGGAAGCCATGATGAGCATAATTCAACAAAACAAGTCCTTATATCATCGTACAAAAAGAACCTGCTTCCAATTCTTAAAGAAGAAATTCAAAGAGCATCTCAAGATGAAATTCGTCCTGGAAAATCATTGTCATCAAGAAGTATTTATCAAAATCTTCTGTCCCCTAAAACTTTTTAAGTGACTTTTGTGCTGGCATAGAGCTGCATTAAATTATTATATTCTTTTTTGTGGGTTAATTAAAAATTCATTTCTCTTGATAATTATCAGGTTCTGAAAGTCAATGGACAAACAGTTGGTGGTCGCAATTCAAGGTGTTATTAAGCAGAGGACTGAAGGAAAGAAAACATGAGTCATTTTCAGGCCTAAGAATTTTCCAAGTGTTGTCTGTTTCAATTATTTCTGGACTTTTATGGTGGCATTCAGATGCTAATCATATACAAGATCAGGTAAATATACAGTACCTCAAATTGGCCTATTTTAGTTATCTCCGTGTGATTTGCTATTGTTATTTTTATTTTTTATTTTTTCGTAAAAAAAAAAAAGAAGCTAAATATAACTGATAAATATAAAAAGGGAAAGATGACATAAACAATTCACCGAAATTTTGAAAATATCAAGAAATTATGAACATTTTTTTAAAAAAAAATTAACAGTGTGATAATTAATAAATGAAATTATAGTTAACAAATATAATTTTACCATTAGGGCATGGGTTTAGCTCGGCTCAATTGATAATTCTAGTTGTTGGTAACTTGAGATTATCAATATATAGTGTTGATTCACCTTCTTTAAAAATCCAACAATTGAAGCAATTCAAATAAAAGTTCCAAGTTTTTAGAAAAAGTTTATTTGCTTAATTTTCAACAAGTTAACTTATCACATATATGCCAATTTTCAGTTTTAATTAAATGCCCCGTACATGCATAACTTTTATAAAAGGGACAATGAGAATAAAACTCGACTCTTTTGTCTAACCGAGTAACGTGTTGAACTATTTAATTTAAAAGTTTAAACTTTTAGAACGACGACATATTTTTATGTTATTTACATTTAATCTTCAACGTGCTGCCCATCAAATTTATCTTTTAATGAAGTGCATGACACGTGTATAATTCTTATAAATGATGATGATGAGACTTGAGCTCATGTCCCTATTCACTTTGACACCGTATTGGACCCACCTCATATAAATTAAAATTTTTAGAGACGGGAACATATTTATTTAAATTTAAACTTCAAGAAAATATTGGACAGGTGGGATTGCTCTTTTTCTTGTCAATATTTTGGGGCTTCCTCCCTCTCTTCAATGCCGTATTCACGTTCCCACAAGAAAGGCCAATGCTCACAAGAGAACTCTCCTCGGGCATGTACCGTCTCTCATCATATTACTTCGCAAGAATCGCAGGCGACTTACCAATGGAGCTTGTACTTCCCACCATATTCACTACAATCACATACTGGATGAGCGGCCTCAAACCATCGTTTATAACTTTCCTGCTAACCCTTTCCATGATTCTCTTCAACGTTCTAGTTTCTCAGGGCCTCGGCCTTGCCCTCGGTGCAGTTTTAATGGACCTAAAGCAGGCGACAACCTTGTCTTCTGTAATGATTCTAGTGTTTCTACTTGCCAGTGGATATTACATTCAACATATGCCGCCTTTCATTAACTGGTTAAAATATTTTTCTTTTTGCCATTACTGCTATAAGTTTCTTGTAGTTGTGCAGTACTCTAAGAATGAGGTTTATGAATGTGGCTTGGAAGGTAGAGAATGCAGGGTTCAAGATTTTCCAGCCATAAAGTATCTTGGTATTGATAATATGGTGTTGGATATGTCTGTTTTGATTGTAATGTTGGTGGGATATAGAGTTTTGGCTTATGTAGCTTTAAGGTTAGGGCAACCTCACTGAATGCAATTGAAGTTAAAAAGGCCAGATCTTGATCTTGTAATCGATTATTTTGCCTCAAGAAAGTGATTAATTTGTGGTATAATTAATTACCACCTAAAATTAAAAGCATTCAGCAGATTTTTTTTTTGGATGTTTGATTATTGACAAAAGCTCTTTCAATTTGCATATTAAGATTTCCACTGATCGGTTCGAGTTGAACAATCTCTTTGCCTACTTGCATTGATTAGTTGACAAATTACTTTAAATACAAGAAGCAGCATTTGTGGGTTCGGAACAAAAATAAATAAATAAATCTTTGTGCATTGTAAGAAATTTTTGAAGTAAATATATAGATATGTAGTGAAGGAGAGAGATGGATTCGACATAGTTAAAATGGCTTACTTGTGCCCTACACTGTATATGTACAAACAAACAAGTTTAGAGGCCCAATTTTCATATAGTTCGAGTTTCAAAAATAGCATTATCTCAGGTACATATATTTTCTTTTATTGTTCATATTTTGAATAGGATTCGTTTATTTAGTAATGAGATGAATTAAGTTGTAGAATACAAGGCTGAGAACTCAAGGGCTTAATGTAATAAATAAACTCAGACACTCCTAACATTCATTTGACATGGGTAGGGCTAGGCTTGAAAACCACAACCTGAAAAATCGACCCGACCTGACTCGAAACGGGTCGGGTTGGATTTCGGGTCGGGTCGGTTTAGGGGTAAGTTCGGGTTGGGTCGGGTAAAATAAATTTAAATAATTGTGGGTCGGGTCGGGTTTGGCCCAAAACCGACCCATACCAATGAAACCCTATTATTCATTGAAACCAGCGACGTGCACACCAAGATCTTATTCTTGAAACACCCATAGTTACTCCATGGAAACCTAGCTGCAGTAGAGAGGAAATTCCTTTGCTAAAGTTACAGGGCATTGGAATTTCATTGTCCCCCTCTCTCTAATCCTTCAAACCCTTAATATATCTAAACTCTTTGGGCAATTTTTTCTTCAATAAAGCCTCCACCAATGCCTTGTTGTTGAGCAGATTCCCTAACTTCAATGACTAGACCACAAAAATGTCGGATACATCTACTCTGCCGCCGCTAACGCCGGTGAAGATGGTGGATATAGAAGGGAAGGGCAGAGCACTAGACACTTCTCAGCCGCTGAGAGCTGGACAGGTTGTCCTCAGGGATTCCCCAATCTTACTCTATTCTGCTGCTCCTCTTCTGATCTTCTCCATCGCCATTTCGTCACGAGATGACACTTCTCTTTTCCTCCATTTCTTCTATCTGTCAGCCAATTTGGCTTTTCGGCCTCGCTACCTGCGATCCTTCTGGATAAGGACAGGCTCAACGCCTTTGGTTTGATGGAGCCTCTTTGGAAATTTGAAGACTGCCGATTGATGAAGATTTGGAAGTTTTGAGGTTTAATGCAGTAGAGAGGGAAAAAAGGACCCGACCCGAACCGATTCAGGTTGGGTCGGTTTTGGATAGGAGTCAGGTTGGATCGGTTTATGAAAAAGTCCAAAATCGAATATATCGGGTGGGTCGGTTTTGGGTCAAATTCGACCCGACCCGACCCATTGCCCACCCCTAGACATGGGACTTGTATCAATTACAACCAACAGAATCCTCTATATTTGGAGTTGAAGTAATTTGTTTAATTTTATAGCAGCCCTACAGTGTCATTATCCTATCTCCTACGTTAATAAAAGAGCTACTTTGTGGTGGCACTATTCATAAGCCGATGGCTCGGCTCGGCTTGGCCATTCTCTCTCGCTCTCTTTTTTTTCTCGCTAGCCGAGCCAAAGGCTTTGTGGCTCGGCTCAACTCGACTTAGCCATCTAAGCTTTTTTTTTTTAATTAATGTTTGATTCGATATTTTAAGTTACAAATATGCGTTTTAAATGATTTAAAATTTGTTGAAAATGTTGAAGTGCGGCCATGACAAATATATGGTCGATAAATTATAAATATCAAAAATAATTTTACATTAATTGTGAAACGTAAAGTCGTGATTGTTTATGTTTCTTTTCAATCTCAACCACAGTTCTTTTTTCGAACTTTATTTTTCCTACAACATTTGATTCGATATTTCACGATATGAATATCCATTTGGATCGATTTAAATTTTTTTACAAAAATTTAAAATGTGATAATAATACATGTTGACCCCAAAAAATGGACTCAACAGAATCTCACCACATCCCTTCCACGTGGACATCACCTGCACACGGAGCACCCGTTAGGAGGTAAAGGCCGCCGGTCAAGGAAAAGGTCCGGCGACTGTTTGCACTCCGACGGTCAAATCAACGGCCGGACTAAGAATATAAAGAGAGTGCAAGAGACGGGATAGAGGGTATTTGGTTAGGTTTAGAGGTCGTCCCATGTTATGAATGAAACTTACATATTTATAGAGAAATGTTGATGTAGATGGGCCAAGTGATTAATGGATCAAGCTTAGACCCATAGGACTTCATCCATGAGGAGCCTCGATTAGGTACTTCGGTTAGCCATTTGGGGAGCCTCAATTGGGCCTCTTTAGGAGCCTTGGCTAGGCACTTGAGGAGACTCGGTTAGGCACTCTGTAGGAGCCTTAGCTAGGCACTTGAGGAGCCTCGGCTAGGCACTTGAGGAGCCTTGATTTTGTTCATTTCTTCATATTTTGACCTCATAGGGTCTCTATTTGACTTTTCACTTACGTGACATGTTACGTGACGCCTCTTTCTAGAGACTCAAAAATGAGGGGTAACAATAGTCCCCCAAGTCTATGTATGATTATTTATGTAATGCATGGACTTGAAAGTAAAATTGAGATAAGTAGT
>CAIGRF010360312.1:0-12849 GCA_903798235.1 Fraxinus ornus | reverse complement strand
CCCTTTTGTTTCTAATTTTTTTTTTATTTGTTTATTTTTTGTTATAACTTTAAGATTTTCTATTGAATAAGTTTGGCTAAATAAAATCTAATTAGTGATGTCTTCAAAAATAACTAAAAATCAGTCAACGCTATTACATAGTCAACTATACTGCACGTGCCTCCAACTAGTTAATAATAGAAATTTCACTGTCAATCAAAATAAAAGAGTAATGCTATTCATTCTCACCAGGGATATAAAGACAGTCTAGATGACGTTAATATGGTATTCAATGATAGGTGAAATTAAATAAGTCATTTATTTCACCATTCATTTAACATATCATTTAGAGACATCTAAACTGTTTTTGTAATCCCACCGAAAATGAATAACATTACTCTTTTATATACAAAATAAAAATGAAATCAATCAATGATTCAATTAAGAATTATAGATTACCCCTTCAGGGATGACCGAGTTGATGGAGCAGGTGAAAGCGGAGACCGAAAGTCACGAGTTTGAATCCCCTACCAGCACTTCCTCGATCGAGCCCGTCGCACCGGGCTTGACTAGTGTAGTTTATCTGTCATGTGTAGTTTGCGAGCTACTGCACATGGAGCAATGTTTACCTAGTGCTCATTCACGGGTAGCAGCTGAGGGTTCATACGTCAAAAATAAAAAAAAAATAAAAAAATAAAAAATTCCTTTGACTCGTATCAATTACAACCAACAGAATCCTCTATATTTGGAGTTGAAGTAATTTGTTTAATTTTATAGCGGCCCTATAGTATCATTATTAATAATAGAAATTTCACTGTCAACCTAAATAAAAACACCTTTGATTCTGTCATTACCACCAAAATAAACATGAAATCAATCAATCATTCAATTAACAATTATAGATTACCCATTTGGAGATAACCGAGTTGATGGAGCAGGTGAACGCGGAGACCGAAAGTCACGAGCTCGAACCCCCTACCAATACTTTCTCGGTCGAGCCCGTCACACAGGGTTTGCCTAGTGTGGTTTATCTGTGTGGTTTGCGGACGCAAGGTTTACCTAGTGCTCACTCATGGGTAGCGGCTCAGGGTTCATACGTCAATAAAAAAAAAATTATAGATTAATTACCAAATCTTATTACTTATCCAAAAAGGGCAAGAAAATAGAAAAAGTTAAACCAAGAAAGGCCTATGTCAAACTCATTAGTATTTTGTAAAAATATATATATATAGAGTACAAGAAAAACAAAGAGTCTAATTAACCTCTGTCTAAGAAATTCTAAGGCAATTTAAAATATTGATGATTGTTAGGGCTCACTACGTACCATATGGCAAACGTGGTAGATAAGAAAATGCTTATGAACCATGTGTTTTGGCGGCAGAATATTGCTTGAGAATCGAGGAGGGTGCTCTTGCTTTATGGCTTTCCTATAATTTGGTTTAAAATGAAAATTGCTTGAGAATCGAGGAGGGTGCTCTTGCTTTATGGCTTTCCTATAATTTGGTTTAAAATGAAAATTTGCGTCTCCAACTTTTCATTCTGGTAGCATATTGTTCACCCCTATGCTATTATATCCTTAACTGGGACTAACGAGTCTAAACATTTTTATAAAGACAGTATACCCTTACGATGAATAAACAATATTTAAAAAAAACAAAAACAAGAAGAGAGAGAGAGAGAGAGAGAGAGAGAGAGAGAGAGAGAGAGAGAGTGGAAAAAATTATTAAATGTTAGATATTTATACCATAAATATAATATGTGAAATAAATAATTAATTCAGATGAAGTGCCCAATTGGTAAAAAGTGTGGAATTATTATTATTTTTTAACCATTTTCGAAATTATTTAATGGGTCAACTAACCAAAGAATATAACTATTTTAACTGTCCAGTATTAATAACCCCATTACCACTAGTAATAAAAGTTGTAACTAATACTGGATCATGATAAAAGGAAGTTACATTAGTTTTTTTGCCTATATAAACAAACATCCGGACATTAGAAAAAACACTACAAAATGAAATTCTATCTTCCTATTAAAATAAATATTATACTCAGATTTATATATATTTTTGGAGTACACTTGAGAGTTCTGAATATCATTTGTGATTGCTGCACAATTGGTTTATTTGATCGTTGTATCCTGGAGGTGATTGTATTCTGAGGTCGCAGCAATTATCGACGGACAATTTTGCTTTAAGACATCGTGCTACCACGAGACTCGATCAGTCGATAAGTTTTATTTCTACACTTTATTCTATTGCAACTAGTAACATTTCTAACATTAACTAGCACGACTCAATTCCTAGTATGACATCACCATGCTACTGTCGCTCCACACCTGAACCACCCGCCTTGTCATCTCTCTCATCCACCACACCTATTTCATAATATGACTCAAATTAAACCCAGGATATTTGTTCAAATAAACGTGGTTTGGCCTTTCTTTTGAGTGTGTAATTTTGTTATTATTATTTTTGTGCAGTTTGAAGATGTGTCATAAACCATTGAGTTACAAACTAATGGAGGAAATTATTTTTCTTCACCTCAATCAAGGGTCAAATTTAATATACTTATTGAATTGAAGAAGAGAGAAATGGCGGGAAAATGAATTCATTCAATCTACTTTTCCCCTTTTCCCAACTAGTGTTTACAAATGTGCAGCATATAAACAAACAAAGCTAGCAGAATGCTTAGCTAGCAAATAAACATAATTAACAGAATAAACTAGCTGGCAATGAATTAAAGGAACTAAAATATCTAATACTTCCCCTTAAGATGAGCCGTAAATGCCCAGAATTGCCATCTTGGAAAGCAGAAGGAATAGAGAAGATGAGGGAATTGGTTTTGTGAACATATCTGCCAATTAATGTTGAGTCAGAATCGTAAAAAGTTTGAGAAAGCCATCTTTAACTTTATCCCTAACAAAATGGAAATCGATCTCAATGTGTTTTATCCGTTCATGGAATGTATGATTAGTAGCAATATGAATCGCCGCCTGGTTATCACAAAAGAGAGCCACTAGAGCAAGGTGTGGGATATGAAAATCAGTCAGCAATTGATGGAGCCAAATAAGTTCACTAGTTGTTGATGTAAGAGTCCTATATTCAGCTTCTGCAGAAGAACGTGAAATAGTCGTTTGTTTCTTAGCTTTCCAAGATATCAAAGGTCTACCAAGGAAATTACAAAAACCAGTAACAGATTTTCGAGAATCCAAACAAGAGCCCCAGTCAGCATCCGCAAAAGCTTTAAGTTGGAAATCAGATGAAGAAGAGAAGAATAATCCTTGTCCAAGAGAGGCTTTCAAGTATTTCAGAAGATGATGTACGGCATCCATGTGAGGTTTCCTAGGAGAAGATACAAATTCGCTTAATTTATAAACTACAAAAGTGATATCTGGCCGGGAGGTAGTGAAATATAGGAGACGACCAACCAGTCGCCTGTAGGAAGAAGCATAAGAAGATCACCATCTAAGGAACTGAGTTTAGCTTTAGGATCTATAGGTAAGGAAGTTGGCTTGCAGGCAAGAAAACCAGAATCCACGAGTAACAACAAAGTGTAATGTGGCTGGAAAGAAATAATCTAGTAGTAGATCGGGGCAATCTCCAAGCCAAGAAAATACTTTAAACAACCAAGATCTTTGAGTTTGAATTGACTATGGAGAAACTTATTTCACCCCTCAATAATGACCAAATTAGGACCTGTAATAATGATGTCACCGACATACACCAAGAGGGCCACAAATGAAGAACCAACTCCTTTAGTGAAAAAAGAATAATCTGACTTAGATTGTGTAAATCCATGTAGAACAAGAGCCTATGAAAACTTCAAGAACCATTGCCGTGAGCCTTGTTTCAAACTATATATTGACTTATGCAAACGACAAACCAATTTCTCCCCCTTGCTATCAAACTTCGTGTGTGTGGTATAACCCAAAGGAAGATCCATGTAGACCTCTTCAAATAAGTCTCCATTTGGAAAGACGTTATTGACATCAAGTTGAAATAGATGCCATCCTTTAATGCTAGCAATGGCAAGTATCATTTTAACAGTAACAAGTTTTGCAACATGTGAAAATGTATCAATAAAACCCAAATCTTCTTGTTGTGTGTAGCCCTTTGCCACCAACCGGGCTTTGTAACGTTCAATGCTACCATTAGACTTGTGTTTAATTTTATTAATCCATTTACATCCAATGGAATGTTTGCCTTTAGGGAGAGTCTGAACAGACCAGGTATTGTTAGCCTCCATAGCTTCTAATTCATTAGCCATAGCCTCTCTCCAATATGGATAATGGACAGCTTGATGATAGAATTGAGGTTCATAAGTGGAAGATATATGCAGAAGCTAAGCATAATAAGAAGGGGGAAAGGGATTTAAAAGAGATGTAAGTATGTAAAGGATATGGAATATTTGAGGCTGGCATGGATTTGTGCTGAAGCAAATTGCAATGATAGTCTTGCAAATAAAAAGGAAGTTTGATGATTCTGGTAGTCCTTCGAACAACAAGATCATGTAGGAGTGGAATATTATCATGATGTGCAGTCAAATTAGATGTAGGCACAGTAGAGATAGGCAGATTAGAAGCTCGTATAGGTAAAACTAAGTCAGGAAATTGTCAATGACTTCAATAGGATGAGATATGGATTGAAAAGGAAACAATGTTTCATGAAATATCACTTCACGGGATACAAAGAAATTTTTGGATTCTATATTGTAAAGTTTGTATCCTTTGATGTTTGGCAAATATCCAAGGCACATCACGAGGTTGAAATTTGCTTCGAGTAGAAGGCAAAGTTGATGCATAGCATAGGCAACCAAAAACTTTGAGGCGAGTGTAATCAACTGGGTTATTGAAAATGAGTTGGAAAGTAGACTTACCATGCAATAAAAGCGATGGAGTTCGATTGATTAAGTATGTAGCAACGAGTACACATTCTCCCCAAAATTGTATAGGAACATGAGATTGGAAGAAAAGAGCTATAGCTACATTAAAGAGGTGTTAATGTTTTCTTTCCACTATAGAGTTTTGTTCAGGTCGTTCAACACAAGAAAATTGATGTAGTACTCCTTTGGAATTGAAATAGTCTGTGAGTTTTAGCTCAGGAACATTATCAGATCTAAACTCTTGATGACTTTGCCAAATTGTGTTTCAATAAGTGAGAAAAATCTGGGAATTATGAATTTAGCATCAGACTTCTGTTTCATGAGGAACAACCATGTAAATCTAGTACAATCATCTACCAAGGTAAGGAAATATTGATAACCAGCGTGTGTTGGAGTATGATATGGACACCATGTGTCACAATGAATCAAATCGAATGGATTTGCAGACAGATTATTGTTAGAAACAAATGAGAGTTGCCTTTGTTTTTCTAATGGACAAATGGAACAATGAATGTCTTTATGAACATTATAATCGAATGACAACTTGTCTTTCAGCATTTCTAAGCATTTAAATGAAAAATGTCCAAGTCTATTGTGCTAAATATGTGATGACACGTTATTTACTTTTGAAATGGAGGAATTACAGATAGTATTAGCATGAACAGAATTACAAGAATTAAGTGGTAGTGTCAATGATGTAAAGATCAACTACTTTATTATCCCTGCCAATCATATTTAAAGTTGGTATTTCCTAAATGATACAAGAACCCATAAGAAAACTGACATGAAATGAAGAATTCTTCGTTAAAGAACTAACAGACAGTAAGTTAAATTGGAATTAAGGAACATAAAGAACATCATGAATTATCAATGATGGACTGAGTTGAATTGAGCCAGAGAATTTAACTTGTATGCAAGTGTTGTTTGGAAGAGTGACAAATGAATTTGGAATGGGAAACATAGTAAGAAATAGGGACTGATCAAAACAAACATGGTTTGTAGCTCCAGAATCAACTATCCAATATCTAGGAGAGTGAAGGCCAGGATGATTAGAAACAGAGAGGTAGGTACTTGATGTGTGTTATATGTTAATACTAGCTCCTGCGTTGGATTTAGCTTATATGAGATGGGAGCTCAACATGGCTAACAAGTGCTGGTACTGATTTCGATTCAAGGTTTGAACAAATCTATCGATGTTCCCTTGATGAGCAGAAGATTCTGAGACCTGATTCGTTGATGCAGTAACAACTTGATTAGGATGAGCAATATTCTTCTGCCTCATTTTGTAGCCATTAGGATAACCATGAAGTTTGTAACATTTGTCAACAGAGTGATCAGTAAATCCACGATATATGCAAATTGGTCGATCCTTCTTTTGAGGTTTTCCAAACTATTGGCTATTATGAGATCGACTACCTTCATTTTTATGGCAAATGCCATTAGATTATTCCCAGCAGATGGTCCTAACACATTGCTCAAATTCCTCTAATGTTCTTCTTAGGATACAAGGGCAAAAACTTTATTAATGGGTGGTATTGGATCTATAAGCAATATATGACTCCTAGTTTGGGCAAACAAGTCATGAAGCCCCATTAAAAATGACATCATATATTCAGTTTGATAGTGATCTACAAAGGCCTTATTTCTCCCCACAAGTGCACTTTCCACATGAACAAGTTGGTCTGTAATTACTCAACCCCTCCCAAATTGTCTTCAGTTTGGTGAAGTAAGCTCCTACAGTTAATTGAGCTTGAGTGTGATTCGTCAATTTACGTCTTAACTGGAAAATGTGTGGTCCATTCTTCTGTTGTAATCTCTCATTGAGATCCTTCCAAATCTCATAAGTGAACATCGAATATATAATACTAGTTGATATTACCTTAGACACGGAATTAAAGATCCAAGATATGACTATATTATTGTTGCGAATCTAGGAATTAATGAGACTGTCATTACCTTCTGGTTTTAGAATAGAACCATCAATGAATCCGAATTTGTTCTTTACAGACAAAGCGATCATCATGCTTCTGCTCTAAGAGGTGAAATTTTCACTAGTACGCTGTTGAGAAACTAGAATAAGTCCTGGACTGTCCGAATAATGAAAATAATAAGGATTCAACCCATCGTCAATGAAAGGATTGCTTCCTACTGTGTCTGATAACATTGCAGCATCAGTCGCCATGGAGATGCTGGATCAATGAATGAAGGAACTGTAATTATCAAGTTTTGATTCAATTTCTGGATGAAGGAATGAGACGAATCAAAAATTAAACAAGAGTTCATTCAATCTACTTTCCCCAGCTGGTGTTTACAAATGTGCAGCATATAAATAAACAAAGCTAAAAGAATGCTTAGCTGGCAACTAAGCAGAATAAACTAGCTGGCAATAAATTAAAGGAATTAAAATATCTAATAATACTCATTGGTTTTAGTGGTGGTTTATTTTTTTTTTCTTTTTTTTTTTTTTTTTTTTTTAGTTCTAATTGCTTTACATTGGGTATATTTACAGAAGCATGAAATTTTAAAAATGTAGATTAAAGCACGGTTCTATTTATTGTCCTATAGATGAGAATATGACTCCTAACACTATGCTTGGTATCACTCCAGACTAATCTTCCAAAGAGAACCCATGAACTCGCCTGAAGAAATTTGCCATTTACCATCACTTTGAAAGATCTCTTTTGGCTTGGGCCATCAAAAGTCAGAAATTTTTATATGATAATGATATAAAGCCCCTTTGGAGACCTAATACTTGCTTGGTAGACTGATTTTCCATTGCCAACATTAGTCACAGTAAGATAAAATACCTCCGAAAAAGAAGATCGAGAACTGTTCAGTTAAACATGCATGGACGGATAGTTTATGGGCCATCTAATCCTTTTGTAATGGGGAAATTTGAGCAATTGTACTTTTTGTTGCCGGTTAACATTGCTATAGTTGAGCTATTGTGTCCTTATTTACAGAAGAAGCTAATGTAATCGTTGTGTTGAATATCATAAACTAGACCAGGGTGCAATGCTACTCTTGGATTTATTAGGCCTGAACCAGACGTCAAGGTCTAATCTTCTTATATGATGCGGTGGTCATTAGAGCAGAGTTGATTACAGCAACGGACTAATCAGGATGGAAGGATTTGACCCAGGCAGCTACCCCCGAAACATGAAGGCAAGCCATTGATGTCCCAGATATAATGTTGAATTTCACAACCCTTTCGTCAACTGGTTTCCTGACATTGCCGTTAATTGGGAATAGGCTGCCAAAATATCGAGCCCTGGTGTAGCAATATCAGGCTTAAGTATGTTTGAACTCAATTTCTATGGACCTCCTGATGAAAATGAAGCTATGAAAGGTGCTGTCATGTTTGCAGTTACTGTTTTGGATATAACAGCTTGCACATTCCTAGTTGAATTGATATACTTATCAATCTTTGCACCATCTTTAGTACTGACAAAGGTTCCTGGTATCTGATTGACGATGGAGTCCATAACCAAATATCCTATGCAATACAAAATTTTTCCTTTCACTAATTCACTTTACTCTGAATCAGTGTTCCATATTTGCGGGCACTAGCGTTCTCAAATAGATCTCCAGAAACATTTTGTGTGTGTGCTCCATTCATTAAAGAGTACATACGTTCTTTTAATTCAAATGTATTGATCGCAATACCAGTAAATTTCTCTCCATTGCCTAATGTAACGGGGGTTCCATATTGTCGGTCAATCCTACTAGCAGCCACAGTCAAGATCCATGGTGCAACATTTTCTAATGTCCCAAGGGTGCCCTCCTAATGATAATTATTTGAAATCGACTCCATCAGCAATGGCAGCATCATATGCTGTCAATTATGTTCATGTCTGAGCATCGCATAGTCCAACATACTTTGGGCCCTAAATGAGCTAGTTTTGGAATGATATAGTGATAACACATTTTGGCAAATCTGATTTTGCCCTTGTAATCGCATGGCAAAATGTCCGTGCGATTGCATGGGAGTATTGTGTATTTGCCAAGGCCAAAATGTTATAACCATGTGATGATCGTATGGCTTTTGCCCTTGTGATCGCATGGGGATAGCTAGTTTTGCAACTTGATTTCTGATACATTTCAGATGAAAAGTTCCACCTTTTCATGAATGATTAAGACCATTTCGAAATGTGTTAATGAAAAACTACAAATAGATTATAGTTTTTCATATGAAAACACAACAAACATACAATAATTCATGTTCTCTCTTGTTATAACGTCTTCAATGGTGGTGTGAAATTGATTGTTAATCGATATATTCAAAGTTACTTTTAGATCCTTAATTGATTTAAATTCAAATTTTGCACAAACAAGAAGATTAAAATTCATTTTTGTCTCTTGTGAATAAAAAAAAATGTGAATTTACAATTCTTTTTAACATTTTCTATCAGAAAATACAATTTGCATCTTTCCTTTGGAGATGTTTTCGACCACTTTGGAGATTAAGTCACAATTTAGATCTATTTTCCACCATGATTGGAGATATTCTTAGATTTTAATTTCTTTTATTTAAAAACAAATTTAAACTCTATTTCAAAGTTTTGACTTATTAATTAAAGATGAGGCTAAAATAGTCTCATAGGGACCAAAATGAAAGGTTTGTAAATGAAAATGTTCATTTTTGAAGATTGAGGATCAAAAGCTGGAAACTTCTACTATTATTTCGTCTGTGAGATACTCAAATCTTTACTTGACCTGCCTCGCCAATAAATATCATGGATGAGGCCGAGAAAATTCGAACGTTATCTATTGATAAATAATCACAACCTTAATTTTAGTCAATCAAGCGCCATTTGACCTTCATCATTCCACATTACAATGACAGAAATAATAATTTTATGAAAAATATATTGTTAAAAAAGAATGATTTTTTTTTTAAATTATGTATAATTTTATTTTATTAAAAAATTTGTGGTTGATAAAAAAAAGGGAAAAATAAATCATAATTTAATGAAAAATAATAGGGGCCTATAGTATAGATCTATTAAAATATTTTAAAATCTCTATACTCAAACCCAAACACGCCCCGACTTTAATAAATCTAAATCTTTAGATTGCTCAAGCTAATAAATATGATTATTTATCAAATTTCATTGACAGAAGGAACAGTATCTTTTAATTAATTAATTAAGTAATTTCAAGCATCTCCGACGATGCTCTATTTTAAAGAGCATCTTGAAAATGTTTCAAAAATAAAAAGTCCAACAACTCATTTTATATTTATCTTTGAATTTCTTTTTCAGATAAATAATTATTAATTAACATTTTATCTCCTTTTTTAAGTAATTTCTCTCCGAGAAATACAGGAAAATTATGTAATGATAAATGGAAGTATTAAAAGTATTATATAAAGAGTGCTGTTGCAATTTATGCATATTTGGAGAATTAAATTATCTCTATTTTTTTATTTTTTTTTTTAACTATAAAAAGTTGGACCCTTAAAAAAGAAAAGTAAATCTTTAAAACAGAGAGAGTGTGAGTAATAAAGAGTCTTATGAAAATCTATTTGCCTACTTGGCGAAATGTAGAAATAATTAATAGACACTATGAATTTAATAGTACTAATATGTATTAAAAAATTAAGGGATTGTTCTTTTTGTATTTCAGTTTTGAGTTTTGAATTCATTTTGTCTTTTGTGTTTTGTGTTTTGAGTGTCTATTTTGAAATTGGTGAAAATGTGTTTTTTTTCTGTTATTTTGAAAAATTGTTTCTGAAAACATAAAAATGGAAAACGTGTTTACTTTGAAATTCTGGGAATATTTTTTTATAATATTTTATTCAAGAAATCTGATTATTCAATAAATTTAATAGTTTAATGTTAATATAGTATTAAATAACATATAAATTTTGAAGTTGGGTGAATTTTGAAATATTTTTTCCAGATATAAGAAACACAACCTAAATTAAATTTGGTAATAAATATTTTGAAATCAATCTTATCGAGTTCATGTTAGTTACACTAGAATACAAGGAAAGATGTGGATCCAAATTTACGAATCTCTCAACTTGAATGACAGATAACATCAAATCATAATTTGCCACATGGCAAAGTGTACCCCAAGCATGATTATTTCTATGTAGGATTTTGGGCATTACACGGTAGGATTTTATAGGGAGTGGCTTATCCTCAGCAATTTCACCATTTATACACGCAAATACAATATCCTTTAAGAAATAGATGTGAATGGAGAAAGTAAGATAAAAACACATTCGACATTTCTCATTAACAAAAACAAGACAAGAACTAGCAATCATATTCCCATTCTTTATCAGAAGGGCTCCAAGTAATTCTCTGCACCAATACTTGGCTCAGACAAAATTGCCATGAGACTTGTACGTTCAAAGCTACCATATGAAATCATAAAAAAGGAATTTTGACCAGTTGATATAGATTCCAATTGATGCTTGGTGCCAATTCACAATCTTTCTATCATACACAAGCAAGGGGTTCATTTCTTCCTACCAATCTCACCTTCCACTATAGCATGTCAAAACAATCCCCCACACAAGATTCCTGTAGGTGAAGGGCCTAATAGCTGCTCGTAAGAACACGCCCGAATGAATCTTACTCTTTTTCATCTTCTTCCTAAACGGACCATAGCAGAGCAACTTCCATTCTTCTCGATTCACTTTAGCCCTTCTACCTTGCATTGCCTCCATTCGTGGAACTTCCTCTTGTTTCCTTGTTCATTGCCTGCATCTGCTGCTCGTAGAACTCGTTGGAAATCTCTATACTTTTCTTGACAAGCTTTTCCATTGCTTCGTTACTACTAAATGACTTCTTGAACTCCTCATCCCAATAATTAGCATCCTCTTCCGGACTCAAATCCTTGTCCTCCTTGATTCCCAATTCATCATCTCCGCTTACCCATTGTAGAGGGTAAGAAAATCTAAACCATGAAGATGATCTCAATGCACCAGAAGTATCAACTCGATGGTATTTCATCCTCTAAACATGCTTTCTGCAGTGGTCAGATATTATATTCGAGGAAAGCACATTCACATCACAACCTCTATGGTTATATACTCCAGTTTCAGTTAGAAGGAAGGTTGTACCCCATGTAATGGCAATAGCTAGTGGGACCTGTATTTGTACAAGTAAACTCAAAATCTATACACAAAATTTATAGCCAAAAGCAGAATGCAGGAAGAGAATATGAACTTAAGATAAAAAGGCAACCGAACTGGAGATGAATTATTGGGATTTTGAGGGAAAAATCAAAAGGATCTAGAAAATCCATAGTTTTGGGACAAATAATAACATGCTTTGATATGATTTCACATTACATTAAACATATACAACAAGGACGACCCCTTTTTATGATAAATCCAAGAAACTTAAGCATACCAAAAATTAAGAACCTAAAGGGTACATCACAATTTCATAAAAAATAATTCAGTCAATCAATACCCTATATTTGACAATTCCCTCATGTTATCTTCTAAATAGTATGTTCATGAGTGGGGAATGGATTAGAAGTACAAGTAAAAAATTTTAAGAAGTACAAGTAAAGATTTACACGAAAGATTTATAGATGAACTAATTAAGTGGCTGCATAAGAATAGAATTCTGCTTCTGGATTAAAAAATAGCATTCAAGTTCACATAAATTAATTATTCCACCACATAATCTATAGCACCTCCTATTCAGAAAATTAATAAATAATTTGCTCTTGCAATATGATCAAATTGTTATACTATGACTGTTTGAAGAAATTGTATTAACTAAGTTGCATCATACTAGAAGCCCTTCCGCGGATTGGTTGCATGATTAAAATGGATGCCAAAATGCCAATGACAACTTGGCTTCTAGTCTATAACAAGAACCAAGTGAACAATAGAAATCAATATTTAGGGCATTCAGCTTCTCGGTAGAAATAATATAATGAAGACTTTCAACAATTACCAATTCAAGTAAAAATGGTACAGTAGCCTCCAACAAAAGAGAAAAGTTTCAAATGT
>CAIGRF010360259.1:0-12875 GCA_903798235.1 Fraxinus ornus | reverse complement strand
AAACACTTCCCAAATGTATCTAAGAATTTTTTTTAACCTCTAAAAAATACCATGTCTTGTAGTGACTTTAGCCTCTGTTTGGTACACATTAAAATTTTTATTTTTATTTTTATTTTTCTACTCATTTTCAATCATACAATCTTCAATAAAATAATGTTTTCCATCACATCAATAACTTTTCCTTTTTTTTAACCACACATTTTCTATCAATCTATTATTTCAAAATACATTCTTTCAAATTAATATAAATTAAACACACCCTTATATTTAGAAGGATTAGTGTCGTGTCGGACTCAATTGGCTGTTTGAATAAAAAAAAACTTGTGGAACATGCTCAGTGGGTCCAACTCCAATTTTTTAACAATTATGCTACATTGACATTTTCAATGACATTTTGTATGACAAAATGTCAATGTTGCATAAGTTCATTGGATTGTTTTAAAAAAAATCAAGAATAATGTCCAATTATTTTTTTACACGTCTTCATAAACAAAGATGTTAAAAAATCTGACAATAAGCCCCTGTTTGAGTCACATTATTTTTTTTATTCTCATTCTTTACTCATTTTCAATCACACATTCTTTAATAAAAAAAAAGTATTTTTCATCACATCAATAACTTTTTTTTCTTTTTCAATAATATATTACCCATCACATTAATCAAAAAACAGCATTCTTGAAGCAAAAATATGCACCAAACAGGCTAAAGCTTGATTCATTTTTAAAATCGGAATTATTTGGTATTGTAATTTTGTAACTTAGTAGCGCACATTGTAATTGTACGTTCACGACAACCGGACAACGAAATAGTGTTGTCGTCGACTGTTTTCTTAAATCTGCTGACACACTGTACTACACCCAATTGCACACAATCATGTATTTCACGTGACTACACGCTGGACCACTTTATTTTATTTCCGCTTATCGAGAATAAGTGCTTTTGCAAAATGTTTCAAAATCATTCCGACCATTGACCCAATAAAATATATTGGGTCAAGATTTAGATCCGTGTGATTGGATTTTTATTTTTTTTAAAGATACAAACTATTTTATCAAACAATGTAATATTTCAAAAAAAGTTATTCTAATAGGTTCATAGAAATTTATTACTTTCAGAATCAGTTAATTTTTTTTTTTTTTTTTTTTAAATATTGTCAAATGAACCCTTAAAAGATTGAGTTGAAATAAGGAAAGTAAGCCCCTGATTGATATCATTTTTTTCAAAGATTCTTTTCTTTTTTATATACTCATTTTCAGTCACATATTCATAAAATAAAATATTTTACAGAGGCTAAGGTGAGCTGAAGTGTCTACAGGTGAGCTAGTCGGTCGGGTTGTTTTAAACAATTTTATTTCTATATCCTGCATATAACTGGATTAATTTTAATTTTTTTATCAATTTGATTGGTTCAATCTGAATTTTAATTTTAATTTTTTTCAAAATCAAGGAATATAATTCATATGAACATTACATTAATCTCACTACTATATAAATAATAATATTCTACACCCCTAATGAATAGTATTATTCTTTTATTATATGTGTTGCAAAATATATGCATGTTAAAATAAATTAAATTATTTATAATCGATCAAAATATTTTTATCCTTATATTTAGTTGGTTTACAAGTGTACACACTTATTCATCACTAGTGTTTCTCTATTTATAATTGAAGTCATTGATAAACATCTCTAAAACACATTTTCACAATTTTTGTTTGGTAATTTTGCTTCTTTCGATGAGTTGGTTCATGACATAACACGGTAGATGTTAAAGTCAAACAAATTGAAACAATCTAACGACGATCTGCACCTCTAATTTTTGTTTATACATCGAAATCCAACAACGCTTCCATTTATTGTATGCCATAGCCACGCCAAAAAAATAAAATTAATAATAATAATAATAATTTATTTTGTATTTAATATTATAAACACTATAGAAGAATAATTTTTTTTCGCAATGTTGTTTTCCTTTTTATAGATTGGATTTAGATAAACAATTCTAGGAGTTTGTGGTGTCATTTATTGCTTGTAATTAACTAATAATTTTTATTCTTGGCTAAGCTACCTAAATCCAAGTATCCAACAATATAATGTCAATTAGAGTTTTTGTATTTTTATCGTTGATGTGTCTGACAAGGGTCGTGCTAAGTAAACTATTTGATTCAATAGCTTTTTTAAAAGTTTATAACATGTTTTGTGAAAAAAAAATAATAATAATTGAAAAAACTTTATAAGACAAATTATTCCTACGCGGCTTATTTCTCTAGATGAGTTGATTTATAATATAACAAGATATAGTGTTAGGCCAAACTAATGGAGATGGTCTTGTTACGATTTATACCCATGAATATTATGTGTTTTAGAATTAAATTAATCTACATAATTACACGACTTTGAAGAAGAGGGTCTAGAATATCGTGGTTACTTTCTCTTTCTTTGTACATTTATTAAAATCCTATTTTAATTTATATATAACTCCTACCGTCCTACGTAGCATTAAAAAAAATGAGTATTGACTTGTCTGAGCTTGTGGATATAACACGACTAGTACCAAATAAGCCACCAGTCACAACAATTTTTTTTATTTTTTATTTTTTCAAATATTCAATAGATGTGTGGTCAACTTCTTTAGATGAGTTGTTTGATGATATAGAACGATCGTGTGCTATACCAAACTAATCAGAACGATCTAGCTACAACTTCTATCTCCCAATGCACAATTTAATATTGGGAGTATCTTCAACGCAGAGTTTAATAGATTTTTCAAATTCATGGATTCCCATGAATTTCATGAATTGTATAGAATTCGGCCAAATTTAAGATTTTATGTTAGACTAGATTGACAATATAAATAATAAAGGGAAAATCGCAGCCACGGTATCAAACATTTCATTTTCTAGCAAACTTGATCCAAAATTTTCATTTGTGCCATCTACGATATCAAACATTTCAGAAATTCTCACATGTAATCCAAATGGATGGTTTTCGTTAATATGACCGTTAGTTGACCAAAAGTCCATAGTCTAACCAAATTTTGACTAAATGTTGTAGAGGATAAATGAGTAAATTTACATTTTTTTTATATAAATTAAAATAATTAAATAATAAAAAAAGATTAAAAATCAACCCACGCATCTCCTTCCCTATCTTCATACGCTCTCCCTTCCCTTGTCCCAAAATCATCGCTACCGCCAACCAGGTCGATGACCGCAACCACCATCCACACCACCGGTTACATTTCCCCCCTAGAATCTCCCATCACAACCCATGGGCACCAATGGCAACACCTGGAAACACAAAACACCGCTTATTCTGACGCCGACGACGCCATCACCCCAACAGAAACAACACACATCCACTGAAGAAGAAGAGTTCGATGAAGACGTGTTCCTCAAGGAAACCCTTCTTCAGCACGAAGAGGAGGACTCGCGGCGCTATGCCCTCTTTTCAAGCATCTGGGAAATATAGACGTCATGCGCTCTCTTCATTATACATCAATCAGTCTCAGAACATCAGTAAGTAATGAAAAAAAAAAACTCAAAACACTTCAATTCCGTTGTTGGCAGTGGCGGACCCAGCACTGCGATCGCCCGTGCTCGGCTCCGTCGGACTGCCGGAACTGGTTTGGTTCTGCTACGGTGCTGCTGTTCTCTTCTGGTTCGTCTCCCTCATTCCTTTTTTTTTTATTAGATTGGGCCATGCTGCCCAGCCCAGCACCCTTTTTATTAAAAATTTGGTTGGTCCATTTAGTTTTAGGCCCAATACTTAATTATATATAGGCCCAGGCCAGCCCTTTCTTTTTCTTCCCGTTTGCCGGTGTCCTCACCACTACAGGTCCAAAGACCGGCCGCTAGGGTGATTTGTGAACGAACGGCTGCAGCTTATGTTTCGCCAAAGTTTGCTACGATCGTTTTTTTTTTCGGTAACATATATGCTGTTTTAATCAGTTCTATTTATGTTGGAAACAGCAATCTCGGAATTTCAAGTTACTGTTTCTGTGATGATAAAAAGTCTCCATGTGTTCAAATTTCTTGCATTCACGTTCTAGTTCTTCTTGTCTGATATACTTGTGTTATATAGTGCTAAACTTTTCCCATTTACTTTAGGGGAATGCCAGCCAAACCAATTCTGGATTGCTGTTCTACACAGTACACACCCTATATCAGCTAAGTCGGGACTCAAACGCCGTGAGTTTTCTTATTTCTGCCCATCTTTTTTTATTTTTTTATTTTTGGTGTTATTATCTATTTAGGAGTTATGAAATCATGTTTTATCCAAATTTCAGTGTTGTTTCATGTATGGTTTATGAATTGGAGTTGGGGGAATTGGATTTGAAATTGGGGGAAATTAAAATTTAGGCCAGCCCTTTCTTTTTCTTCCAGTTTGCCGATTTCCTCACCACTACAGGTCCAAAGACCGGCCGCTAGGGTGATTTGTGAACGAACGGCTGCAGCTTATGTTTCGCCAAAGTTTGCTACGATCGTTTTTTTTTTTTCGGTAACATATATGTTGTTTTAATCAGTTCTATTTATGTTGGAAACAGCAATCTCGGAATTTCAAGTTACTGTTTCTGTGATGATAAAAAGTCTCCATGTGTTCAAATTTCTTACATTCACGTTCTAGTTCTTCTTCTCTGATATACTTGTGTTATATAGTGCTAAACTTTTCCCATTTACTTTAGGGGAATGCCAGCCAAACCAATTCTGGATTGCTGTTCTACACAGTACACACCCTATATCAGCTAAGTCGGGACTCAAACGTCGTGAGTTTTCTTATTTCTTCCCATCTTTTTTTATTTTTGGTGTTATTATCTATTTAGGAGTTATGAAATCATGTTTTATCCAAATTTCAGTGTTGTTTCATATATGGTTTATGAATTGGAGTTGGGGGAATTGGATTTGAAATTGGGGGAAATTAAAATTGGATTTGGAATTGGAATTGGAATTTGGAATTGGATTTAGGGTTTAGAGTTTGGAATTGGGGGAATTGAAAATTTGAAATTGGAATTGGATCTACGAATGTAGGCACTCTTTACTTTTATATTACCAACAAAATATAATGACACCATTCAAATTATTCTATGAAATGTTAGATGAAACATTGGATGAAAGTTATGAATAATGTGTGGTTAAAAATTAGATTTGATCAGTTTTTTAGCAAACAAAAACTTCACCATACAAGCCCTTAGTAGTTATATGGGCAGTGATAATTAATACTCATTGAGAAGAAATAATGAAAAACTTCTGTATACAATTACTCCAAAACTATGATGCAAAACATTGTAAGTTTCTAACACTAAAAACATAGCACTTGAAAATATTGAGTAATTTTTAATATTGTTTAACTAAATATTAATAAACGACATCAGTCTTTCGATCACTGATTGTCGACGTTGACCGGTCAACATCCGTCCGAGCTGAACTTCAATGCTGTGTTCGCCACTGGGCTGTTGCCAATGTACCATGCGCTCCAATTTTTGTATCTTCCTCATGAGGGGATTAGGGAGAGATATGGCTTCTTAGGGTTTTAAAACTAGGGCTTTCAGAAACTTGTATGATCATTGAAGCATAAAGGTCAACATACCCTGTTCTACAATCAACTCGCTAATCTCGCACTAACATTTTAGATCGATATTTTAGGGCATGGTACAACCTTTGAAGCATATCCTACAATCTCTTTGAAGCTATCTTCTGGCAAATCTTTCGTCGTCTTCTTGTACTTTTTTGTTTTTTGTTTTTATTTTTTTTATTTTTTATTTAAGCATTTTTTTTAAAATTGTAAATTTACAATGTTACCCTTTTAAAAATTGGTTAAAATAAGTCAAATTTTATTATCCTAGTCTTCTAACGATCAAACTAACGAAAATCATCCATTTGGACTTTAGATGAGAATTTTTGAAATGTTTGATATCATGGATGTCACAAATAAAATGTTTGAATAGCCATGTTTAGTATTGTGGCTGCAAATTTCTTAAAAATGAATTAACCCTCTTTCTAATAGCCATGTGTTCATCATACCAAGGGATTTCAAATTTCTCGTTGACTTGACTCATTTCCCCACGAACTCGTAGGTCGTGCCAAGCTTGACCCAATAGCTCATAGGCGTCGCAAGATAGGACTTGGTGAGTTCATGAGTTTTTTTTTTTTCTTGGTACTTTACGTTAAGAAAAACAAAACAACGTTAAAAGTGAAGTGATCCAACTAGATTTGTTATTTGCCGGGTTGAGGACCTAATCCCAACGAGTCGGGCCAAACCATTACCCCTGATTATAAGTAATTCCAAACTTTTTTTCACATAAATTTAAATTATTGTAAACAGGCAAATTCTTACCTAAATATCTAGTAGGTCGTTTACATGTATGAAAACAGGTGTATACGGCTTGGAAATAAAATAGTACGTTAGATATCAATAACGTAATTTCTCCATAAGTTTCGTGTATACCAAAAAGTCCAAATCAAATCCATCCATCAGCTTGCCTGAAAAATATCCCATGACCCACGTGCTACGACCACAAATAAACCAATGGATATACAGTTCTTCTCATCGAGGTAGATTTAACTATAGGGTTAAATACTTTTTGGTCCTTAAAGTTGCTACAAACTTTCAATTTAGTCCTTAATATTTCATTTATTTCAAATGAATCACTCAAATTTTCAACTATCATATGTAATCACTCCGTTGACAAGATTGACATGAAAGCCTATATGTACGCCACTGTACTAATGGGACATTAATCAAATTCTTATGAAACCCTTCATCATGTTATAAATGAAATACGCCCATTTTCCACCTAATTGATATTAATCACTTAGTCCCTGTTTGGTACACATTAAAATTTTTATTCTCATTTTTCTACACATTTTCAACCACACATTCTTCAATAAAATAATATTTTTCATCACATCAATAATTTTTCATTCTTTTTCAACCACACATTTTCTATCAATCAACTATTACAGAATACATTTTTCGAAAATAATGTGGTTCAAACACACCCTTAGAAATTTGATTTTAATAAAACCAATTGAGAGAGATACATGTTTCATGATTTTGTCGTTCCATTTAAGGTTTGTGGGGCAAGGGAATTAATGTCCATTTAGTACACAACAAATTTAACGGTGTACATAAGAATTTTTTCTTTCTTAATTTAATTAGCAAAGTAAATTAATTAAATCAATTGGAAAACTCCGTCGACTGATTTGGAATAAAAAAATCTCCAAGAGACCCTTTAAACATGAGATGCTCTCTATTTTAAAGAGCCAACATCTAAAATCATGCTCAAAAAAACTTTTTAAATTAACATTTTTATTTAGAGCCTGTTTAGTAACAATTAAAATCCAATTAAAATTGAAAATATGGTCGTTATTGGGTCCCACCTGTCTAATAGAAGTCAACAATAACGACTAATTTTTCAATTTTAATCAGATTTTAATCTCTACCAAACAGGCATTTAGAGAGTGGGTTGGCTCTCCAACCCACTCTCTATAATTAAATGCATTAAAAAAATTTCAATTTTCAATATAGGAAAACAATAAAATAATATAAAGAAAAGTTAGTTAAAATAAAATATAAAGAAAAATAATAAATATTTCTTGGGAGTAGTAAAATTAAGTGTTAAATATAAAGAGCTTGTTGGAGACTGGAGTACTTCAAAATTTTAACTCTCTAAATTTATAGATGTTCTCCAAATGATAGAATATTCTCTTTAAAAATAGAGAGTCTCTTTGAGATACTCTAACATAGTATTTCACTACATCAGAAATTGAAAAAAAGCATAGGGGAATAACGGAGCCACCATACTGATAGGTTGGGACGTTGATGACAATAAAATTAGACTGGGGACTAACTTGCAATAAGTTCAATAGATTGTGTACAATACTGAATATTTCAACAAGTTAAATTATAAAGCAAGTAAGAAAGAGAATGGGCTGTGAGACAACGCCTGGTGGTCCCCACTCTAACTGACCGGATTCCAAACCAAATTTAAATCCGGTTTAATTCTAGAATATAAAATTAGAAAATCACTACAAACGCAAATGAGAGACACAAGGTAACAGATGAATAGACACGTCAAAGAAAAGTACTTCCCACGCTCCACGTCACATCATTACTCTTTACCCATCGCATTTTCTCCCCTATATAAATCCTCATTTCTTGCTCTTGAGATTCATCATATCTGCTACAATTCATTTCAAATTTCAGGGTATTTTTTTGGATATATGATTTGATTAAACTATGGAACAAGAGTTGAAGAAGAAGAGAGTACGAGATGACTTGGTGGAGTTGGATGAAGAAACTCACTCGGCTGAGGTGAAGAGGCTGAAGGAAGACCTTTTGGAAACTTTGGAGGATGACCCAGATTTTGTTTCATGGAATCCGGATCTGGATTCCTTCATGATGAGCTTTCAGGAAGAGATTAATGGTGGGTCCCCGCCTCCTGAAGTGGTGGATCTGTCGTCGGATTCCAGCGAGTCGCAGCCGGAGTTGGGGTACTTGTTAGAAGCTTCGGATGATGAGCTTGGTCTTCCGCCGTCCACGGCATCGCCGAGTAGTGTGGAGAATGATGTAATGACTGAATCGATCCGAGTTGAGTCTGACTCGTCCGAACTCGGTCACAGTTTTTTGGGCTTTGATGGGGAGATCCCAAGTTATTACTCGTTTGAGTTCGGAGTCGTTGAATCGGATAATTACGGTAACGGTGAATATGTAGCTTTAGACGGGTTGTTTGATTATTGATTTCGGGTCGAATGGTTTTGTATTGAGATCTGAAATTCGCCGGTCCAATTGGACCGTTTTTTGGTCCCTAGCCCTAGGCAAAGAATATTGTAAAGGTTTACTTATTATCAAGGTTAAAGCAACCTCAAACTATACAATGTTACGTTCTGGTTCTTGAATTTTTAGTTATTTTCTTTTCGGTCCCTTAGGACTCGGTTCCTGCTAGAAATAGATTAACATAAATGTTTATTTGTGGTCCTTGATTATAGTTATTTTCATTTTTAACACGATGATAAATATTTTAATAGAAAAAATAGAGATTCGGATCTGACTTATGAGCCAAAATGACACGTACATTCGAGATGCCTTTTATTGTCAATATTTTTCTACTTAATTTCCGACTTTGGTGTTGTTACTTGTTAAATTGATAATTTTATTTANCCCACTTTAGGGTAAAAAAAATCAGCATTGCATTTTTTTTTTTGAGTATTTTTATCATAATTTCTTCTCTCGATATCCAATTGAAACGATTCAAAGTGAGTTGAAAATATAATTCAACGGGCTACAACTTTACTTCAAATAGCATTTTTCAATTCAAATGTTTACTATATCAAAAATGGGTTCAATATCTTGTTAGAAATCTGAAACATATTTGTGCAGTTGAAAATTGATTTGTGAAAATATTTTGATCATAGTTTACTCATTTTTTACTTCTAATTGCATTCGATTGACTCCTAGCAATTTTCAGTTATCATTTTGTGGTCCGAATAAACTATTGAAAGTTACAATTGAGTTCTCAAACTTTAGATTTCACTATTTTCATTATTATTCACTTCTTTCTTTAAATTTAGCATCTGTTTGTCATCCTTTAAAATTTTAAATTGTTTGCTATAGTACCATTCTCCATCACACATTTACATAATAAAATATTCTATACACAAACCAATAAAATTTTCTTATTTTTTAATCACACATTCTCCATCAATCTACTATTATATAATATATTCTTTCAAAATAATGTGACTCAAACACACCCTTAATAGTAAATATTTTGACTAATCTTTAGAATTTCAGTGTTGTTTTGGGAGTCTAAAGTTTTGTTTGATTATCATATTTTTTTATGGAAAATGTCACAATCGAGAAAAATGAATTCCATTTGGCTGGTTGAGTTGACGATCAAGTTCATAACTAATTTTAGGAAATCTCTGTGTGTGTACTTTGAGGGCAGACTTTGAGGTGCGAGTTTTGAGGTATAAAACATCTGATTTTTTTTTTTAATAAATTTTTGTGAAATGATGAATATATTTTTCTATTTAAATAAACTAAGGATTCGTTTGATAGGTAAATCTGGAAAATAATTTCAATTTCATATTAGTTGAAAATAAAAATCACTAAACTTATATGAATTCGTTTTCCATAAAAATAAAGAAAATGTAGCTTAAAGTGGTTATACTTAATATTTCCATTTCCATTTCCATTTACACGGTGCAATCAAACGGTCAAAGTGAAATTTGTTTTCCTCATATTTGATATTTTTCCATGGAAAATATGGCAATCCAAACAGGGCCTAATTATAATTATGAGTTAATTGTTTCAATAATCATCCAACTTATATTATGATCACCGTTTTGTCTGTATGCACTTCATGCATAACTCTAAAAAATCTGTTACCTTATTAGTTGACATGGCTAACGAAAATTTAAAGTGGCAAGTTACGGTCGTTAAAAAATCACAATTCAGTCAAATCATTATTTCATTACTCATCCAACTTATATTTGGTCACAGTTAACTCATCGAACTTCGAAATTCTTCTCAATGGACACTCATCTTTAAGATATTGCCCTCGATTTATCATCCACCATATATTGTTCACTTCATTGCTAATTTATTGTACAAAAATTCCATTGGTAAGTTACAATTATTAAAAAAATGAAATTACAACTTACCCAAAATATCAACTTACAAAAATTACTATATGCCCCAAAAAACTCATTTAAAGTCCAATAAAGCATCCCCAATTTCAACCCTAAAAAACCGAGTGACAACCTAGTGACAAGTGCATTTTTTACACTTAGTTAAGCCTTCAAATTATAGTTTTTTTTTTTTTTTTGGATATTTTAATGAATTATGGCTTAATTCTATGTCTATTATGTTTGTTAGGTAAAGATCAATGAAATTGATGAAATTGTAGACAATGAACAAGAAAATGATGAAATTGCAAGAAATCTAAAGTTCGAGGATCAAGGTTCAAATATCCAATAGTTGATTCGAAATATAAAATGATGATTGAAGATCATACATAATCAATTAGAAGTTAAATGGGGTGAAATATAAATGAAGTATTTTCAAAAATAATTTGCAGCATAATAAGTTATGCCCCTGTTTGAGCTAAATTATTGTAGAATGAGAATGAAAAATATAGTCGTTATTGGTGCCCACACAAGAGATAGAAAATTTAAATTTAAATATTGATGTGATGGATGACAGTCATATTTTTCATATTTTTAGCCTCAAATTGAAACTTGTTTTTTGCACAATAAATGTTTAAATAAAAAAAAAAATGATGTTCCTAAAAGAATCATTAGGGATGCTTTATTAGGTTTTAAAGAAGTTTATGGGGTCGTGAAAATCACGTTTCACATATGATGATTTGGGTGAGTTGATAGTTTTGTTGAGTTGTATTTTTATTTTTTTTTAATATTTATAACTTACCACGTGGAATTTTTGTGTGAAGCAATGAAATGAACAAAATATGGCGAATGATAAATGGAGTGCAATATCTCAAAAATGAGTGATCATTCACTACAAAAAAATGCGGCTTTAGAGACAGAAATTTTCATTTCTGAAGCTTTAAATTTCGTCGCTAAAAACTTTAACAAACGGATTTTATTCGTCGGTAAAACGCCCGTCGGTAATTTTACCGGCGAAAATTCTGTCCGTCGGTAATTAGCAACGAAATATTCCGTCGGTGTTTAGTGACGAACAAAATTGTAGCTAATTAGTAACGGTATTAGCTACAATTTTTCCGTCACAAATTACCTACGGATTTAGGTACGTTTGTAATTAACTACGGATTTTCTGTCACTATTTTCTTCGCAAATTTGAAAATAAAAATAAAAATAAATGAATAACTATTTAAATTATTCTTTTCAGGGTCAGATGAAACTAAAAACAAAGCCAAAAACTAACGCAATATACTGGGTTGTTTCTCTTCATCGCCTTCCCCTACCACACTCGTAAGTTCCTTTTTATTACCAGAGATTTCAGCATTTGAGCGAACAAAAATTGGGCACAAGTGCTGTCCAGACACTCATCTTTTTGATCCCTTGGAGACATAGCTTGAGGGCTGTCAACTTCTGCAGCTTATTTTGTCCAAGAGCTCTAAAAAACAATAGCGTCGTGCACACGTTGAAGAAAACTTTCAAAACTTCGAATAAAAAGCTTTCACAACTGACAATTATCTGTAGAAATTTTATGTTAATAGGTAGTCATTCCTCTACTTTTGTCACCCTATAATATAGTAGCATTCATTTCGAAAGGAAAAAAAGCCCATTTAAAACTTCAAATTAATGGGTGAAAGAAGGTAGAATATAAATCATCTTCTGGATAGAATGCACCTGGTAGAACAAAAGGGCACCCAAACAGTGCAATTTATATTTTCTCTGACAAATTTTGTTTTTGAGCTTCATTTAAAGAAGCAGCATATATATTATATACTGCAAATATCACACCACAGTCAATCACCAAAACTTCTCAGCATTCCATTTTTCATATTAGTAGCTCTGAGTTCAAAATCTTTTTCTTAATCCAAAGTTGCATCATTACTGTTTCACGGTATCATATCTTTCATGTAGAACCAATCACAAGATACAAAATTGGTTCATTCTTACTTGGACTGCCATAAATTAACTATCAGATTCTGGGTTAAAACCAGTTTGATCATTGAGCTTATAGCCTGGTTCCCATTTGTATATTGTGATACACATTAGTTACTCTACCAATCTCCATTTTTCAAAACTACAATGGTCAAGTTCTTGGTTTTTAATCATGAAATATCTTATGGCATGAAGAAGTTAAATTACCTCTAGTCCGCTAGGTAACAAAAGAAATGAGCATGTTCCTAGTATGCAATGAAGTGCTTACAAAAACTACGG
>CAIGRF010360218.1:64266-74935 GCA_903798235.1 Fraxinus ornus | reverse complement strand
AATAAACAGAATCCTCAATATATTGATTTCTCAAAAATTTCGATTTGCAAAGTGTTGACATTTGAAGATTGGGGTCAACACCCTTGGATTGAAAAGAAAATGAACCTCTCAAAAGGAGATGAATTTTCTTCTCATTTCAATTATATTGATTATCAAAATGTCTAGTTTAATATTTTTTACTTTAGACCAGTTAACCACTCTTGGTTTATCTTGTTTCATCAATCTTGCCAAAATTCTTTTCCAAAATGGTTTCAAGAATTGTTTGAATTTCTTGGACTTGTTAAGGACATTTAACCCAGTATCCCTCTTCAAGGATTCAAACATTTCAAAAATGAGGCAAAACCTTTTTTTCAGCCTCAAGAAAATATTTTGTTCCAATTTGCCTACAATTTTAAGGTCTCATGGATTCTCTGTTGGAAATTTTTATTGTTCAAAATACTGATGACGTTCCAGAAAAACTTGTTCGAAGATTCAAAGTAAAATTGTGGGCCAAATTTCATGAAACAAATTGTTGTCCCAAGGCTGTCAACTCTTGGATTCAACAGAAAAATAACCAAGGACATTCAAAATCTTCAAAAAAACAAGAAGCTCAAGCTGAATTTCCTTACTGAAAAGAATAGGTTATTTGCACTTCTTGCAAAATGCACAAATCGTGAAGAAATGATTGTTTTAGCAGAACAAATTGCTGTGCTTATTGTTTTAGCAGAACAAATTGTTGTGCTTATATATATATATATATATGAGTATCTGATTTTAGAAATTGTTAACATGTTATCTTATTTTTGAAATGGCATATAGTTATGGTCTGGGATATGGATTTTTCACTTCTAATTATAAGAGGAAAGCTGGATGCTAATTAAATAAAGAAATAGGAGATGCAGAAAGGTGGACGGACAGCAGAGAGGAAAATAATTTCAGATTATTTTGTGTAATAATCAATCGATAATTGTTCAAGAATTTTGAAATTAAAACCGATGATGTCTTTCAACTTTTGTTTGTTTTATTTTGACATTATGAGTGACTAAATATTTCTACGTTGGGATGATTATGTAACTTAAAGTTTTTAATATTTTTTAAAATTTCAAGATTTCATGCCACTTTAATTAGTCTTAATTATTTATTGTTTTAATGCTTCAATTGTCTGCTCAATAATTAATTGATCTAGGGATAGTACGCAGATTAATGGTAATGTATGATTCTAGTTCGTGCAATGAAAAATATAGGTATTATAAGGGATCGAGAGATAGTTATAGGCAATGTAATCTATATAAATTTTTTGTAAGTTAATGCACTATTATGTGTGTGAATTTACATAGAGATATAGTAAATTCGAGCATATGAATAGGATTAGTATTGTTCAAGAGAGATCACTAGCTACATTAGGTTAATTCGATTGTTAGCGTGTACGAAAAGGGCTGAATGAATTAGAATTAGGTGAACGTTAAACAACCTATGTGGATTCGAAAGTCCTAGCTACCTAACCTCATAATTTTCTCAATCGTATTAATTTGATTTCCTTATTTAATTTAGTAAATACAAAACACAATTGATTTGATAATTGGTTACCATTTTAATTTAATAGGTTAGTTAAAAATCAATAGTAAATAGTGGTCTCTCTGAGAAGGATACTTGGACGCAAAAATTCAATTTTATTTCTTCTCAAGAGCAAGACACTTGCTGAATCACACAAGCAAGCATACACTTAAACTGATGCTTAATCTTAGTTGGACAACTTAATAATAAAGATCATAATGTGACTTTTAATGCTGGTGCTTGAAAAGTTCTTAAGGTAGCCATGATCGTTGCTCAAGGAAATATAAATCTAGAACCTTTATATCACTTCTAATTGTAGAGACATGGCTACAGTTGTTGATTTAGCTGTTAGTTCTAATTTGTAGCATTGTAGGTTGGGATACATAAGTGAGAAGTGAATGAAAGTAGTTTAGTCTAAAGGGAAGTTACCGAGATTGAAATCTATTGAACACAGTTTATGTGAAGGTTGTATTTTCGACTAGTAGAAAAGAGTTAAATTTTCTAAAATCGGAAGGGAGTAAAAAACTACAAAATTGGAGTTGATTCATACGGATGTATGGGGACCTTCAGTGTTACTTTACTTGGAGGTTCCAATTATTATTTTGCAATTAGTGATGACTCATGAAGGAATGTTTGTCTATTTTCTGAAGAATAAATTTGATGTTTTTTATGCCTTCAAGAGATGGAAAGCGATGGTTAAAAACGAAACAGATTTGAAGGTATAATGTTTGCTGTTAGATAATGGGAAAGGGTATATAAATGATGATTTCAAAAAGTATTGTATTGATAATGGAATCAAGATGAAGAAGACCATTCCAGGAACACCTCAACAAAATGGAGTGACTGAAAGGATAAAGATGGCTTTAAATGAGCGTGCTAAAAGCATGAGAATACATGCTAGGTTACCAAAGATGTTCTGGACTGAGGCTGTCAGGAGGTTTGGAGCAGTAGAGAGAGAAAACTTTCGGATTTGAAAGTGTTTGGTTGTGTTTAACTTTCACACTGGTTCTGCTACAAGAAGCAAGCTTGGTCCTAAATCAAAAAGGTATTTCTCTGTTGAGTATGATGGTAACGAGTTTGGTTGTCATTTCTGAAATGATCAAACTCAAAAAGTTATCAAGAGTAATGATATGATGTTTAATAAAATTATCTTATACACAGGGTGGGAACAGACTCTAAAGACTCTAGTCCTGAAGTTTAGAAACCTGAAGTGATCACATTGGAAGATCATATACTGATGGTGAAAATCGAGAAAATATAGTTCCACAAGTACATGAGAACACCCATCTGACTCAACCCAAAAGATCCAGCAGAACTGCTAGACCTCCATAGAGATATTCTCAAGCGTTGCATTATATTCTATTAACTTAAAGTGGTGAACCAGAAAGTTATAATAAAGTTGTACGTGCTGACAAATAAATCAAGTCGGGGTTAGCCATTAGGGATGAGATGGACTCATTATTGTCCAATCAAACATGGAGATTAATAGAGTTATCAAAAGAAAAGAAAGCTTCGCAAAATAAATAGGTTTATTGGTTAAAAGAAGAACGTGATTGAAGCAAGCGATATAAAGCAAGACTGGTTGTAAAGATATTTCAATAGAAAAAATGCATTGACTACATTGAGATTTTCTCTCCTATGGTAAAATTAACCACAATTAGAACAGTACCCAGATTAATGGTAAAGGAAGACTTACATTTAGAGTAGTTAGATGTAATGACGGTATTTCTTGATGATGATTTGGAGGAAGAAATTTACTTGATGTAGCTACAAGGTTTTGAAGTACCGAAAAAGAAAAAAATGGAAAAAAAATGGTGTGCAGACTTTTAAAGAGTTTATAAGGTCTTAAACAAATTTCAAAACAGTGGCATAAGAAGTTTGATAGTTTTGCTAGTAGTAATGGCTTCAGAAGGTATTGGGGGAATTATTGCTGTTATGTAAAGAACATTGGTAAATCCTATATTATCTTGCTGTTATATGTAGATGACATGTTGATTGTAGGTGCTTGCAAGTAAGAAATAGATAAGTTGAAAAATAAGATATCTTATGGAGGTTGCAATGAACTTGGGTGTTGCAAAACAAATCTTTGGGATGAGAATAATTAGGGACAATGACGTCTTGAAATTGTCTTAGGGAGAGAGTGTGAATAAGGTGCTATGCAGGCTCAGCATGGATAATGCAAAATCAGTTAGTAGTCTTTTTATTAGTTACTTTAGACTATCAAATGAGTAATCACCCTCTATAGAGAGGATCGAGCCTACATGGCCAAGGTACCTTATGCCTCTGTTGTTGACAGCCTTATATATGACATGGTATGTACAAGACCAAACATAGCACATACAGTGAGGAGTTGTGAGTAGATATATGAGCAGTCCAGGCAAATAATATTGGAAGGCACTAAAGTGGATTCTCATATACTTGAGAGTTACTTTAGATTTAGCATTATGTTTCAGAAAATCAGATTTGGGATTACATGGCTATGTAGACGCTAACATGGCAAAAGATATTGATGGTGGAAGAGTAATATGAATATGTATACACTTTTGGGTGGTACAATAGTTAGTTGGGTGTCTAAGCTGAAGAAGATAATTGCCCTTTCCACTATTGAGGCTAAGTATGTTGCTTTAACTTAAGTTAGCAAAGAAATGAAATGGTTGCCGTCTTTATTTTTTTAAAGAATTGGGTGACAAGTATTGAAAAGGTGTATTGCATTATGACATAACGTTATTCACTTAAGAATCCTGTTTATCATGCAAGTACAAAGCATATGCAGGTCCATCGTTATTTCACTCCGATCGAATTTGGATAATGGAATCTTACCACTTTAGAAGATTCAAGGGAGTCAAAATTCAGCTGACGTGTTAACGAACATTGTTTCGATCGAGAAACCGAAGTTATGTGCAACTTCAGTTGGACTTATCTTTTAAGGAATGAGGAGTTATTGTCATTGTAGAGGAGTTATTGATGGTGAATTATTCTCCAAATGGGAGATTTTAAATTATGGAACCTAATTATTGTCGATTCTAATTATTGTAAAATTCTAATTAAGGAATTGAAGTACTTGAAAAATTCGATTTGTACACATTTTTTTTATAAATAGAGTCATCCTCGGATTATTATTATTATTATTGTTGTTGTTATTATCGTCAAAAAAGAGAGAAAATGACGCTTAAAAAGATAGGATTGTGATTTTCTCTTGTAAACTTTTTTTGAAGTTCATAATTCTCAGCAAATTCTATAATAAAAAGAGCCAGCACCACCTTTATAACAATGTTCGCCTTCTTCGCCTACTAATGTGTCATATACTCTAATCACTTACAATAATCAAGTCCAGCCTCCTCTTCCGCGCCGACTGTATGTAACACCGCAGATTTTAAAGAATCTCGACACACACACAAAAAGAAAGTAAGCCCTTATTCCATCACGCCGTCTGTTGTTTGTTCATTTCCTGCTCTTTCTTGGTTGAAAAGTTATATATCAAAAACCATGTCAAATGATCAATTTACTCTCCTATTTTGCCCTATTTGTGTAAATTACCCTGAAACTTGGCCAACTAGTTCGTTGGGTTGGCATTTCAACCCAATAAATCATGGGCTTCAGTGCTAAGGTCCACGAGGATGTCACAGATTTGTAAGAGCACAAAAATGGACCTTCCAAATATGAGTACTGAAAGTCTGAAATGGCATACATATCTAAGTACATCAAAATACAAAGACTGAATACAATACTATTAACATAATCAATACTGGGAATAGTTTTTTGCTTCGACTGGTCGACTATAATGTACATCCATCACCTTAGAGGTCTTCAAATACTTCTTGTCCTTCGGAGAAACTCCTAACCAGTTCTGGATAAGCTCAAATACTTTATCGTTGTTCAATAATCCCCGGTGACTGCCAGAAACCTCTACTCGTTCGACTGGATTAAGATTATCTGCCTGCATAATGGATTAAAAGATATTTCAGAAAAAAAAAAATGGGGGGCTCATACAACAGATGCTCAGAGATCAATTCGATTGTCATCGTGTGAAGCAGTGATGCAAGAGCCATATAGGTAGCAACCCAAGTCCAAAAATTGAAGAAAAATAGAGTATAGAAAACTTGAAGCTACTGTTTAAAACTCCCGCATGCCTTTTGTGTGAACTTCACCGTGTGTAATATTAGAATTCTGCTCAACAAACAACTAAGGGAGACTTGTATAGAGAGATGTTTAAAAATCTGTTGTAGACTACCTGTCAAATTAGATAGAAAATCAATTCGAAAAGTGGAGATATTTCTACCTTTGCTGATTCGGAAGGGATAGTTCCATCACCATCCACAAAAGAGTATTCAGGCTGAAACAAAATAAGACATACACCAAATGAGTACTACTATATTCATGTTTGGAGGGTGGAAAGAATGGACCTTCCAGAGCTTCAGGACAAATAAAGCTCAAGTTTATTAATATAATTTGTACATATATATGGCCAGTAGTCACTGATGCTGTTATTTAATGATTGTTTATGGAGTTGAATTTAATCATATACCTCTATTGATAAAGCATAGAACAAGACGAGTACATATCGTGTGCACATCTACTATGCAGCTGTCTGGGAATGATTTTCAGCAGGAGGAAATTTGTGAAATTGTTACCGTTGCACCATTCAACGGCCAAAAAATGAGTTTTAATCCAAATTTTAATCACTCCCAGACAAGTCCCAATTATTATATGGGGATTAATATAGAAATGGAAGGAGCACCTCAAATACAAACTACGCATGCATGTATTCAAATGACATAATTAATTCAAGTTACTTACATCTGAATGGCATATCTCAGATAGCTCGTCGATGGGAGAAGATTCTGAACCATAGCTACAAGCAGGATAAACACGTACACATTAGTTGTGCTCACGATTTAAATTATTAATGAAGTTCAGTGCAAGAGGTGTGTTTATTGTGGACAAATGATCTACTATATTGCGCGCGCACAACAAAATAACAAGCATGTTATATCAATGTTGGGTGGCATTTCACTCCCTGTGAAAACTGTGTTTACATTTGAAAGTTTAAGAAGCTGACGAAAACCGTAAAGATATAAAATTAAACACACAAAATAGGATCTCTTCCAGATAAGTCCAACTAGCAGCAGCCAATCAATGAAGAATTAGTTTCTCACATGGATTTCTCAGCTACAAACTGGAAATCTGATAAAGAATTTTGCGGAAGTATTGCACAAGTAGCACATTCTAAGCTAATAAGGTTAGGTTAACAGGGACATGATTAATTAGAACCCCACTTACAATATACAAAAGGTACCATACACTTAACACACTTTGTAATATTTGATTCTTCTGGTCTATATTTTATGATGAGATTAAGACTACATCAGTGCAGGCACAAAGAACAGAAATATACAAGTTTGGCCCTGTTGTTTCAAGGTGTTTAAATCCAATTAGCATGTGCATATTGTGCCCCTGGTTGACCCCCATTCTATAAAAACTCATTTTCAATCACATTCTTTCAATAAAATAATTTTACACGTAAACCCAATACTTTTTCCTACTTTTTAACCACACATTCTCCAAAAATCACTATTACAAAACCTATTCTTTAAAGAAATGGGGCTCAAACACACCTAGATACATTTCACACTTCCAAAGCAGCAGAAATCTCTTAACCTGGTTTCAGCACAAGTCATGAGGTATTTTAAGGTGGCTGAAATTGAGATCAATTCTTTGATTTTCAGAGGTATAACCATGCTCATTATATCGACACATAAATGGACTAAGGAACTGTGAAAACAGGAACAATGAGAAACAATTCCTTTAAACTTGATCGAATAAGAGGTCCTGGCAAAAAAGTAAATATTCAGGTCTGGCTGATTGATGCAAGCTAATTTTTTAATATAGCTGAGTTTATCTGTTTTATTTATTTCTGAAACAATTACAGATAACAGTAGTAGTAAAAGGGACTGTTCACACTACTATAGTGATATTCTACTCTCTGTGTTTTGTCTAACATTTATTTGATTTTGGATTGCTTGACCTCAGTTAAGGCTAAGGCAGAGATTTAATCTATTTGAATTGGGTTTATTATATGTATAGTCTTTAGTCAAAGGGTAGGCAGACCAATACTATTTTTCTTTCTTCATTGTTCTTTATTCTCAATTGTTATGCATGGGAGTTTCTTGGTGCAATATTTGCCTCGATTTTGAACTTGGTCTTCCTTCTGGCATCATCTTCTCTTTACGCTTAGTCGTTTACTACCTTACTGAAGGCCATATTAAAGAACTTGATTGTGTGAATCATACCGCTTCTCTATATAATAAAAAGTAAACTTAAGTAATAGTTTTTAATCTCATGGAGCTTCAAATGAGAGAGGTAATTTAGCCACATACCAAACATCAAAAGGTGTGTCAAAAGATGTCCCGTAGATGTTGTAAAATGATATCCCTTTTGGAACTTGAGTTTTATTGAGAATTTCGCGAGTACCAGCAGCCCATTTAAGAATTGCCGAGTTAAAAGGTAGAGGGACGGTTTTTCCATTGTAACTTAGCTGCAAATTAAAAGAAGACTGTTACCAAAATAAAGATTGTAAAATTATGACAGGATATGCCGATATGTAAATGTCCCAAAAGTACTACCATGCAAAATCAAAATAAGATAATAGTGAAACGAAACAATTTAAGGAAACTAAAACGATCAAATAGATCTGGTCATATTTTAGCAAAAATACTTTGGGGTTACTCTCCTAGAATACCCTTTATAGAAGAAAAAAAGAAGACCAAGAGACCAGGTCTACAATCCCCGTGAAACTCTTAATGAAACCTCCCCACACAGAAGAAAGAAATGCAACTTGTATTGTAGCTGAACAAGAAACTTCTGACAATTGAGTAAACAGATTTTCCAGAGCTTCCTCACTAGCACTGAAAGATGTGATCGCTTGACTCAATGGAAAAACGCAAATGAAATAAATAAACGTCTAGACTAAAAGCTTCGTGGGATAGTCTTGTATGCAATCACTGATATCAATTTATTAAGAAACAAAGTCCGAGACCAAGCTTTGATCATAGAGAAAATGTTTAGCATTCCAGATCACTTATTCCTTACCATGATGAAGCGAAAAATCATTAAGCTGCCAAATGCTTTAAAAAAGAGTTGGAAGAAAAATTCCCATAACTATGTCCTAGCCATATTGTAGAATCTGGGATAGAATATGTTGTAAAAACATTGGAAGGTGCAAGCATACGGATTCATCCAATCATCTTCATGGTCACAGCCCACCTATAGTACTTTCATCTTATCATTTTCTACAAGAAAATACTAATATAGAAGTGGAAAGATGGAAAACAAGGTACTTTGGTACCAAAATAGAAGATAAAGTCTAATTCAAGCATTTCAATCAGTATTTCAGAACCACTCACTTGTGGAATCATGAACTGATAAAGGAAAAAATAAATTGTTTCCCAAACCAACACCAATCTATATCATTCACAAGCTAATAGCAAGGACTATAAACATAAAACCAAACCTGAACTCCTCAAAAATCACAATTTTTTCTTCTAAATGAAGTTAAAAAGGGATTACCTCGTTATTTTTTAATGCTTCTTCAAAAAGAGTCACGCTTTCCTCAGGGCCATAAGATTCCAGTTCAACTGATGTTTCTCCATCCTTGGATTGCTTTCGCCATACCAGAATCTCGGGTTTCTTTTTCCAATCGAAATCAATGTTCGGCAGCATCTCATAAATAGATGGACACTCCACAAGCTATGCATGATTAAAATAAGTCAAACCGCAAAGCAAGAGAAGAAAAGTAGAACTCAACCAAGAAATTGCTAAAAAAAATTTGTTCTAAACAAGTATAGAGTTAAACAAGACTTAATAGCACAAAACGTCCCTACGTTTGACACTTCTTGTGGAAAGCGTCCCTAAGTTTCATTTTTTTTGCATTTTCGTTCTTATTTCAACGTTTCATTGCGGAAAATATCATTTTCACTATTTTTTAACGTAAAATGACCAATATACCATTCTATTTAAATAAAACAAAAAATAAATAAATAAAGAACAAATTGCAATCTTACTCCTGAACTTTTTAAGAAAGTGCAAATGAGTCCAAATAAATTATTAAAATATAAAAAATAACCAAAAATAAAAATTGTTTCTCCCTCCTCTTCTCCTTCTCCCCCTCCCTCATCCTCAGCCTCCTCTACCACCACCACCGTCATCGCCAAATTTTTTTTATTTTTTTTTTAATTCTTTCCAAACAAATGCTAAATAATATGTGAATTTTATTTGATTTATTTCTCATGTTTGGAGGATATATTATAAGCTAAGAAATAGAAGGAAATGTTAAAAAGCATCAAACTTGAAGAAACGGTGTAAAGGAGAATAGGAAGTAAAATGAGAAGATAATAAGGAAATTTCACCCACGAATGGCGGAGCAGGGTGGAAATTCTAACGAAGAAAATGGAAAAATTGGTATTAATTTACCAAAAACCATCATCACCACCACCAGTGATGATAACCTCAAGGAAATCTTTCACCAAATCAGAACTTCTAAAACCGCTGTAAGCTATTATTCTTCAACTTGTGTTTCAGTGCTTAGATATTCGATTTATGTCATAAATAATTTCATTTGAAATTCTGAATTGAATGCTTCTTGCAGGAAGTTATCAATTACGTTGCATCGTGGTATGTTAATTATGTGTACAATACGTATTCGATAAAATATCTGACTGAAGTTCCCCATAAAATGTTGCAGTGTTGGCTGATTTTATATGTTAATCATTGAAATTTGAAGCTTCAATTGCTTAAATATTTCTTTCTAATTTGAATGAAATTTGTGAATTTTCAGGTGTCATGTTTGTAGTCAGATCCTTCCTGTGAGCTCCGGTGGTTTTGGCAGCGACGGTGGTGGTGGTGGTGGTGGTGGTGGAGGAGGAGGAGGAGGAGGCTGAGGTTGAGGGAAGGGGAGGAGAAGAAGAGGAGACGACGGTGGTGGGGATGGTGGAGGAGGCTGAGGGAGGGGGAGGAGGAGAAGAAGAGGAGGGAGAAACAATTTTTATTTTTTTTGGTTATTTTTTATATTTTAATAATTTATTTGGACTCATTTGCACTTTCTTAAAAAGTTAAGGAGTAAGATTGCAATTTGTTCTTT
>CAIGRF010360218.1:3415-21191 GCA_903798235.1 Fraxinus ornus | reverse complement strand
CCCAATTAATTCCTATGCCTAGTTAAATTAGTGATTGCTCCCAAGTCCTCAATTCTTTCATCTAATGCCAAGTTGGTCCTTGTACTTTAGATTTTTTCCATTTTTTGCCATCTTTTACTTCATTTTTTCAATTCTTTTTCCATTCAAAGAGTTTTACCTATTAAACATAAAATACGAAAATTTAGAATATATTTTATTAAAAAACTAGGCAAGCAATTGAACTCCCAGAACATATAAAATCCTAGAAGTAAATATTATTTCAATTTCATACAATTATATCCTCTTGATCGTTATCTTTATGTCTTACCCAAGGGACATCAAATGATTATATTCTGACAAAAATAATTGTTTAGCCATTCTAATAATTTTCCTCTCATTAAGTTATTTTTTTCTTAAATAGTTTCTTTGTAATATAATGACGAAAGTATGATTCATCGAATATTGAGTTCATATTTAAATAGCTTTCTAAAAAAAATTCAAATAAACTCATTAATCTATCAAACAAGTGATGAATTCTGAACACGAATATGTGCTAACTACCTCGATTCATATAAGCTCCAACGTACAAAGATCTTTGATCATGTCATCAAATCTCACTCATTAACATATCAAAGATTATCGAGTTCATGAATAACAATCATTACTCGTAGAAGATTAAAGTAATCAATAATCCAAGTGTATATTATCTTTTGTGAGCAATCATGCTATAAAAATTAATCTACGTGTACAGTTCTGTCCAATATACTCTGAGGTATACTTAGTGTACTAGTGTCAATATTTCCAACAAAACTTTCATCACAATCAAGACAAACTTCAAATCTCAATTAGTAGAATATCTGAATTTATTATCTTAATGAAATAAAGTATCAACCTCCATTCATTGGTTTAGAACAAAATAATTTTTAATTGAAATATGAATTATAAAAATATGTGCTTCACAACGTATAATTCATATTATCACGAAGCGCCCAAAGTTACTTAGCCCCTGTTTGGTAGGATTAAAATTAGAATTTAAGCAAATTTTGATAAAAATTAATAAAATGTGTGATTGAAAAGTTATAAGTCTGGAAATTGAATGAGTTTCTGGAAAGCATAAAGAGCATTTAATTGCTATATAAGGAAGTGAGACGAAAAACAATAAAGACAAAGGGCTAAGTGGGAAAAAAATGTAGAAAATATGTCAGCATTGAACATGAAATACTGAAAGTATCTGCAAACAAGCAGCTAAACTATTAAGGAAGCAAATGGGGAAATGCAAACCTGACAAGTAGGAAAGAATTTAAGGGAACCATACAGAGGGAAAAAAAAAAAAAAACAGATAAAGTAATAGTGAGAATAAGGGATTATTCCAAGTGTACAGAAAAAATTTTCCCAGAAAGTTTACACTCCCTCACACGTGACCAGAATAAAAAATGAAAAAAAAAAAAAAAAACCCACCCTCCACCCTTTATTGTGAGTGAGTGTGAAATTACCTACCCCCACCCCTTCTGTAAGTGTAGCACTTCTGGAGAATAAGTGAGTGAAACTTTAGAGTAATCATTTCAATCTTTCTACACTAAATCCAGAAAAAAAATCTACTTCAATTGGATATTTAATTGAATCCACATATTTGAACATATTGATTTACTACAAAAGGCAATCTGTTTACCTTCAGGGAAGGATCAACCTAGCCAAATACCATTTCTGCAAATGCAATTCCAGCCACAGTCCCATCCTCCTTTGCCAAGAAATGGGCTTCCACTTCCATTTCAGCCGAAAGGGAATTTTTCTAAATATTTGCTAGCTGTGAGAACAGCAAAGAAGAAACAGTTAACATGAAAGAGAGATTCCTAAGTGAAATTGAAAGTTCGAGAATTTTATGCAAGAAATTATACAAAATACTTAGTGCTATGATAAGAAAATTTGTATGGAAAAGTAAAGAGCATTAGAGTAACCCTAATAAAGTGCATTTAGGAAGTAAATAATGTTCAGGTGATGGTTAAAATGAAATATGTATTTAAAAAGACCATTCCTCACTGATTGTAAAACAGATTCCATATCATATAGGCGGTCCAACATTTTACTGACCGAATCAACAAAAAAAGTCAACATAAGATCCCTTTTTTTGTTGAGTCATATTAACATTTATTTCTAATTAACAGTAGCTAGTAATCAAGCACTATCGGAAAGTTTGCATATTAAAGTACTTTGGCTTAGCTCAATGGGTGAGCTACAATGCAGAATATAAACAGGAAAAAGAGCCATTGTCAATCTGAAGAAATGACCAGAGAGAAATATTCCTATCAAAATAAGACATTACGGGTCATTGGACATGTTGGTCCATGTACCTTGTGTAAGAAAAATCTAAACGATCTAAACATGCTTCAATGATCTAGAAAGCATATAGATCAAACGCGAAATGAAACGGAACCAAAATAAATAAATCTCCCGCCATTACTTATCACACGCACTTAGGGGTTAAGGGAACGATTTATTTCGAATTTAGCTCAAGTGCTCAAGTGAAGTAAAGTTTTTTCAAGATTCTCTCAAGTGCTCAAGTGAAGTAAAGTTTTTCAAGATTCTCTCATGTGAAGAAAAGTTTTTCACGTGGCTCTCAAGTGGCAGACAAGATACTGTTCAAGATATTTTAATTGTTTCAAATCTGAATTGTTCATCTTTAAAAGAAGAACCATTTCATCTGTTTTCATCAAGTGTGAAATAAGTGAAATTCACCTTCTTCAAGATAGTTGTTTGATTTCTTTGTAATTTAAAAACTTCTCTCTGTTATCTTAATTTCCTGTGATTTCAAATTTCAAAAATCTTCTTGTATTTATTTTAAGATCAATAAACTATTTTCTTCCCTCCATAATTGCCTTTAACCCAGGCCTAATTTGGTATCAGAGCATGAGAAGTATAATTTGAGTCGGATTCATCAGAAGACTCTTGCGAAAGATGATCAGATTTAGATTTAAAAAGTACTACTTCCATTTGTACTTCTTTCATCTATTTTTCAAGAATAGCAATTTGAGATTTCATTTGATTAACTTCCATATTCAAATCAGAAGTAGAAGCTTTCTTTTCTGAAAAATGATTTATAATATTTTGAAAAATGATGGGTTCAGGAGTTGAGGATGAAGGTAAAAGAGTAGCAAATTTCTTTTTGAGTTGAGGATCTTTAATTTGATCAACAATATCTTGAATGAGTTCTTCTTCTTTAGTAAGAACATTAATGGTTTTACAACCACAAATTTCTTTTTCTTGGCTAGAAGAAGAGGAGTTAGAAGAATTATCTGAATTATAGTCAGAATCTTCTTGATGTTGAAAAACATGTTCTAGTTTAGAATTAGATTCTTCATCAGAACTGGAGATTATATTGAGAAGTTGAAATTTAATATCTTCATCAATTTGAAGATTATTGATTTTATCCTTTATAGGACATTTATTTGAATAGTGTTCGGTATGCTTACATTTCCAGCAGGTGACATCATTTCTATTTTTAAAACTTTTTTCTTTGAAAATTTTCTTTTTGGAAATTTTGAATGAGGAACAATTTTCTCATAGCCATATTGTTCACAAAAAGATCCGAGTTCTTTACGACTCTCAGTTCTTAATGACTTTAATATGGCTTTGAGTTTTAAATCATTGCAGAGAGCTAACCATTCTTTATTGATAATAGTAATTATCTATCCATAAGTAAGATTTTAATAACATTCACTATCATATTCTCTATTGATAGTGTTTTTGATTCTTTCAGCAAAAATTTTAGGAAGTCCAGATATAAATATTTCTTTTCAAAATGATTCCTCACAATCTTGACGAAGCATAATTCTCATAATAAAAGTATCTTTATACCATTTGAAATCTTGTAAGAATATCCGAATTCTTTTCGATGAAAGAGATAGGATTTCCTACGAAATGTTTGATAATATTATAAACAAGTGTCATGAAACTATTGTTTTGTCCTTGATTATCAATAGCAGAAAGAATTTCATTCCTTTCTCCATCAATCATATAATTATACCACCAGTTTTTTAGGCATCCAGCAAAACCTATAGTGATATAATTGTATGCTCAAGCAGGAATAATATTTGAAGCAAGATATGCATTATAACATATAACCATTTTTTCGTATAGTTGAATAACTTGATATTCAGATAAACCATCTAAATTCCATTCAACGATAGATTTTTCATCGTATGAATGTTGTTTTGAGGGTTTTTCTTCAAAAAGTAAGTCAGGAGCAGTGTGAGAGGAATAATAAGGAGGGACTTTAGAGATTCGTCCACTCAACTTATTAATTTGAGGAATTTCATCATCAATGAATTGAGATTCAATCTCATCAATGGTGTTAATATTTTTTGAAGATGTAATTTTTGATAATTAAGTAGCTAGTTCTTTTAGAACTTTTGACTCAGTATTGAAATTGTCTGAAGATGAAACTTCAGAAATTCTACAAAAGTTGGAGTAACAACTTTCTTTTTCATGGCCTTTGAAGATTTTGAAGAACTCTCAACATCAGAATTTATTTCAATTCTATTTAGTTGAGAAAAAACAGATTGAAGAACAATATTAGTATAATTGTTCTGAGATTGAATGTTTTTGATAACTTTAGCAACAACCATGGATTCATCAGGTCGTTCAACAAAAATCGTTTTGAGAGGAGAAGCAAGAATTTTAGTTTTCCCTTGAAGAACAACTATTTCTTGCATAGGAGGATGAGAAGATTGAATAGTATCATAGGAAGATGTTTTCCAAGTTTTTGTAAGAGAATCATTATTTTGAATAGTCTTCTTTTTCCCCCTTTTGAGTAGGTTTCTTGTTAAAAACTTAGAGATATGCCCACTCATAAAAAATTAAATCTTCTGGGTATTAAAAAAATTCTTCCCATAAGGATTCAATTTCTTCTTTTGAAAAGCTTTTTTGAAATAATTTTCTAAAACTTTTGACTTCTTTTATTTGATCAATTTTAAATTCATTTCTTCTATTAATAGAAGAAGAAATTACATTACATTGCCGATCAAATCTTTCAGAAGGTGGTAACATATCAGACAAAGTTGGTGAACCAGGTTGTTCTGGTTCATGAGCTTCATCTGTGTTACAAAAATGAGTTTTTGGAACGTTCGGATCAAAGTCAACTCCCTTAAAAGAAGAAGTTGAATTTCTAACAGATTGAACGAAACTAGATTGAGATCTATCATCTATTCTAGATGATGAAAAGAATTTGAAGAAGATGGCTTGTCAAAGATGACTCTAACACTTACATCTGAGAAATGAATTATTCGTTTAAGGTTTCTTTTGATAGGAGTTCGTATAGGATTTTGAGCATTTTCAAAATCCCAATGTAAACATCTCTCTTGAAGATTCCAAGGTGTTCTCTTGGGTATCATAACATTTGAATGAAGTGGATTAACTTCAACTAAGAGACTTTCATCTCTTGGAGAAGATCTGAGTGCACGAATATTGAGTTGAGTGTTCAAGAGTTTGTAATAAACTCTAAAAATTACAGCAAAAGCTTTTGAATGATCATCAACTTCGAAATTCTTAGTTTGAATTCGACGATTAAGAGCATTGAGAATAGCTATGTCTTGGAGACTAATAGAAAAATTTGAATAACAGTTTGAAAATATTGATCCACTCTCAATACTAGACTCGAGCGTGGACAGTAAGGAATGTTCGAACCTTAAAAGTCTTTTGTCTCTTAAGGTTATAAGAATATGAATGTCAAGACCCAATCTAAACAAGGGCTTAACAGCAATTTGAACTAGACCAATATGAATATATTGAAATTTCTTTCTATGAGCTAGGATAGATTCTTTTGAAGGTAGATTTAAAGAAACAGTTTGATTTTTGATAGGAATAGTTTNCTACCTTTGGGATAGTCCAATTTTGAAGAGTTTGTTCAATTTTTGCAATTTGAAGTTCTTTTGAATTAATATCATTTGAAATATTACTTGATGCAGATGCAATATTTTGATCATCAATTTCTTCGTTGTTTTCTAGAAAATATGTTGAAGTATTACTACTTCCTTCTTTTGAACTACCTCATTTACTAAACCAGTTTGACACACACACACACACACACACAGAGGCTATGTCCATCACAGAGCCATTCTCGATCGAGCACAAACATGGATAAGGCAGTTGAGACATGATTTTGAACATTACTCACGACCCTAAGAGGTGGAAAATGTGGATCACATCCAAATTCAGTTTGTTACCAAGTAACCGATCTTCATGCGAAGAAGAAACTAACATTCCTGCACTTGGTCCACATATTCCATCATTTACCTTAGTAAGAAACAAAATACATGAATCATGGCGATATGTTCTCTAAATATGAGTATTGTCTTCCAGTATCATAATGCATTATGTCTCCTAACTACTCTACCATATTACTTAATGAATAAACCATATGTTTGTTCTAGGTCCAAACATCAATGGTATTTCTCAAAATAAATGTGTTCACAAGGAAAAATAATTATGAGAAAACATCACAAATAGAGTTTTATTAAATTAACATTCGTTCTTACAACGAAAATCACACAAAGGAACCAAGTCTCATTCTATCTACGTGATCGTTAAATTTTAATGGTGGCATGCCTTTTATCAAAGGACCAGCAATCATCAATTCAGTGCTAACATGTTCAATAACCAATTTTTCTCTTTAACACGTTCCATTATAGCCAGATACTTGATGTCGATATGCTTGCTTCGACTACCACTTTTGTTGTTTTTAGCCATAAAGACTGCGGCTGAATTATTACAATATATCCTCAATGGCCTAGAAATCGAATCTACAACTCTAAGTCTAGAAATGAAACTCTTCATCCATGCACCATTCGAGGTAGCCTCAAAATAAGATACGAACTCAACCTCTATAGTGGAAGTAGCAGTGAATGTCCGCTTTGCGCTTCTCAAAGATACAGTTCCACTAGCAAACATAAAGATATATCCTGATGTTGATTTTTGAGAATCAACACAACCAACGAAGTCAGAATCAAAGTTGCCAATCACTTTCAAATTATCAATCCGTTTGTACATAAACATGTAATCTTTAGTCTCCTGAAGGTACCTCATCACTTTATTTGCAGCTTTCCAGTGGTCCACACCTAAATTATTCTGATATCTTCCCAACATCCCACCAACAAATGAAATGTCAGGTCTTGTACATACCTGAGCATACATCAAGCTTCCAACAGCAGAAGCATAAGGATTGTTCTTCATTTGTTCCCTTTCAAGATCATTTTTCGGGCACTGGTTCAAATTGAACCTACCACCCTTCACAATGGGAGATATATTGGTAAACAATTTTTCATCTGAAATCTCTCTAAAACCTTGTTGATATAGGACTTTTGAGACAGACCTAAAACACCTCGAGATCTGTCCATTTGGTTGTTAATACCAATGACATAAGATACACCGCCCATATCCTTCATCTTAAAATTTTTAGAGAGAAATTGTTTCGCCTCATGTAGCAAACTCTTATCAATGGTTGCAACTAAAATATCATTCACATACATAATAAGGAAACAAATCTTACTTTCACTGACCTTTTGGTATATACATTGATCCATAATGTTCTCTACAAATCCAAATGAATAGATAACATCATGAAATTTCAAATACCACTGACGGGAAGCTTGTTTCAAACCATATGTAGATTTCTTAAGTTTGTACACCAAATGCTCACTACCACTAGAGGAAAATCCTTCTGGTTGTTTCATATAAACATCCTCCTCTAGATCTCCATTGAGAGAAGCCCTTTTCACATCAATTCGTTGCAACTCCAAATCGATATGTACAACCAATACCATGATGATACGAAGTGAATCTTTCTTTGATACAAGAGAGAATGTCTCCTTGTAGTTAATTCCTTCAACGAGTCTTGCATTATCTCTTACAATATTGCCTAATGAGTCTTTCTTCATTTTATAAACCCACTTACATCCTACGACTTTTGCACCATCAGACAATTCAATAAGATCCCAGACTCCATTAGATGCCATAGAACCCATCTCATCTTTCATAGCATCGTACCATAAATTTGATTCTTTACAATTCATGGCTTGTGAAAATGTTTTAGGATTATTTTTGGCTTCGATGTTATAGTCTGATTCATGAAAATACACAACATAATTACTAGATATCGTTGATTTCCTGAGGATCATGTTGTTCAATCGGTTCGACGATATCTGGCAATTCTTGAACATATTGACCTACTAGATTGTCATCGGCAGCTTGTGGAATTTCAACGATTGGTTGTCCAACACTTATCTGAACTTAAGGGGTGTTGTAAATGATAATCAATATGTCACTTGAAGTGGAAGGTTGAGCATCAATATGATGCTTTTCAGAAACAATGACCTGGAATCGATCGCTCCCATTAATCAAGTCATTCTCAAGAAACTTTTCATTTCTTGACTTCACAATCCTAGTGATGTGAGATGGACAATAGAATCTGTACCATTTAGAACTTTCGGCATATCCAATGAAATATCCGTTAATCGTCTAAGGGTCTAACTTCTTTTCTTGTGGATTGTAAACTCTTATTTTGTATCCCCAAACGCATATATGTCACAAACTCGATTTCCAACCTTTCAATAATTCAAATGGTGTCTTTGGGACAACCTTAGTTGGAACTCGATTTAATATATACATTGTCATTTTAAGAGCTTCAGTCCATAAATATTCAAGAAGTTTGGAGTTACTTCGCATACTCCTCACCAATTCTATTAAAGTTCGATTTCTTCTTTCTGCTACACCATTTTGGTCCAGGGAACCATGTACGGTATATTGGGCAACTATCTCATGCTCTTGAAGAAACTTCGCAAATGGACCAGGTCATTATCCATCCTCGGTGTATCAACCATAATATTCTTCACTTCTATCTATTCTTACGATCTTAATATGCTTCCACATTATTTCTCTACTTCGGCCTTAAAAAACTTTAAAGGCATCTAGTGCTTTGTTCTTGTTATGAAACAAGTAGATATACATATATCATGAATAATCATCAATGAAAGAGGATGAAGTATTTCGGACCACACAAGTCCACGTCTGGGCTACAAACATTTGAATGTATGATCTTTAATATGTCTATACTCCTTTTAGCACCTTTCTTTGACTTGTTGTGCTTTCCCTTAATACAGTCCATACAAGAGTCGAAGTTAGTAAAATCCAAAGTACAAAGTACTCCATCATTTACTAATCTCTTAATCCTTTCTATAAAGATATGTTCCAATCTCCGATGCCACAACATAGATGAATCTTCATTCATCATAGATCGTTTCATACCAGTGTGAACATGTATAGTTATAAGTAGTATTATTTTGAAAATTAATAAAAAAGACCATCAAACAATGTACCATACCCAACAAGATCGGATTTATAAAATAAACTGAAAGATATTTCTGAGAAATTAAAGGAATAACCCAAAGGTACAAGTTTTGAAATTGAAATCAAGTTCCAAGAAAAACTTGGAATATAAAATGTCTTTTCTAAATTCAAAATAAAACCATTGCTTAAAACTAAACTGCATGTTCCAACAGCCTTCACATGTGAGTGCATCTTATTTCCTGAATAAATGCATTGCTTACTTTCCACTGGTTTCATTAGGTTTCTCATACCCTGCAAGGTATTTGAAATGTGGATTGTAAAACTAGAATCAATCCACCATGTGTTATAAATAAAAACAATCATATTAGATTCCTAACAGACAAATGAGATTGGTTTACCTTTCCTCTCAAGTCATTTCTAGAATTTTGTGCAATTATTCTTCATGCGTCCCTTCTTTTTGGAGAAAAATCACTTTGGTTCATTTTTATTCCACCATGGGGTGGTATTTTACATTTTCCTTTATTTTTGGCTTGGTTTTCGTCCTTTCCTTGCGTTGCTATCAATACACTTTCACCCATTTCCATCATCAGTCCCCCTTCTTTCTAAACACACATTGCCAGAAGTTCATTAATTGACAACTTATCCTTATGCGTGTTATAGTATATCTTTAAGGGTCCATATTGATTTAGAAGAGTGTTCAAAATATAGTGCACAAGGAAAGACTGAGACATATCAACCTCAAGAGTCTTCAATTTTAATGTCCCTCATTTGCATGATGTGCTCACGTACACATCTCTTAGTAGTGATCCTCATGGATGAAAACTTCATAATCAGGGTGCTGGTAAGTGCTTTATCTGAAGTTTGTAATTGCTCATCATTAGCCTTCAACAATGCCTTGACATTTTTATTCTCTTCAACGGAACCGCAAATACCAGTAGAAATCTTGGTTTATATGAACATCATACTGAGGCGATTTGATCGCTCCCATTGTTCATAAAGAGCAATTTCATCCGGCGTACTGGTCGGAGTGATTTTTGGTTTGTCTTTCCTAATGACATAATCAATGTCCATCCACCTTAAATGAGGGAGAATAATCTCCTTCCAGACTTTATAGTTATCACCCTTTAGTTTTGGAATATCACACTTAATATCAGAGAAATTTGTAGGTTGCATAACTGCATAAAAAATTATACATACATGCTTACAATTCAAATTGAAACTAAAAAACATAAATCATGCTTCAAAAATATGAATCTAGTGACATAAAACTTGCATGTGGGCCAAAGCCCTACTCAATTAGATTCATGTATAAATCTTATGATAAAACTATCAAATCACATTCCAATTCCTAATTCATATGGTTAAATTAGGAACATAATTTCCAATTCCTAATTCATGTGGTTAAATTAGGAACATAATTTAATATTTTATCCTTGTTGATCATATAAATAGAATAAAAATTCCCGTGGGATAAAATCTATTATATTCAATATGACTAACCAAAACTAATGTCATAATGTGATCCTAAAACAATTAATATATAATTTTGCATAATTAAAGATGTTGTGGCTACTCCCCAATTAATCAAAATTATATGGATCACTCAACATTTAATTTAATTCACAAAATATGCTCATATAAATTACACAAAACCATAAGCAATATGAAGTTTCAAAAGTTTTTTTTTTTCTTTTTTTTTTTTGGAAAAAATTGTAGAGAGCAAACGTGCAAGGCAGAAGTAAGCAAGGCTCTGATACCAACTGTAAGCAAAATCTAAATGATCTAAACATGCTTCAATGATCTTTAAAGCATATAGATCAAACATGGAATAAAACAGAACAAAAAAAAATACCTCCCGTCATTGCTTCTCACACACTTAAGGGTTAAGGGAAGGATTTATTTTCGGATTCTGGTGCTTCTTAACCTCAATTAGATGGTGTATTTTTTACTGCAAGAGATTGGAAGGTTTAGGGATCCTAAATAGAGTAAATTGTATAAACTACATATGTGTGAAAAGTGCCACTAAATTCCAGTAAGCAAGCCTCACAATCTTAAATTAATGAGAAGGAACATGAAAAAAATCATAGGTGAATGAATGTATTCTTCAAAGTATGAAACCAAACCTGGTTCTACTAGGACCTTAATAAACTAAAAAGCTCATATTTAATTGCATACATTTTTCTTTTTCTCCCTATTTGTGAGCGCGCGCACGCACACACACTATTTCTTTTATTTTTTCAAATCTTATGTGCAGACTTTGTCATTAAACTTTCTACATGACCCATGTAACGAGTTTTATGTCGATGTTTCCAAAATCGGATGACTTATAAGGCATCATGTATTAAGATACCATGCAATCTTAATCACTCGAGTCATATAAACTACAAAGAGAACTATAAGATTATCTCACAATATTTTATTTGATTCGTATATTTTTCTTTGAAACTCAATAGTAATCTATCTTTTACGGGGAATATACAAGAGTTTAGGTCAACTAATTTAAAAGTCATTTTATATTTAAAGTTAATTCACTACACAGATGATCGTCATCCAAAAGCTCAAACATGTGGTCATAACTCACTCACAAGAGTATAATATATGCAGTGCATAAAATATATATAATAACATATAACAAGTACTCCAAACAGGTTCTAAAGAAATTAATGAAAACTTAATTTACCATAGATGTACTTCACTAGAACTTGATCACAAAATAACATGTCCGAAAATATTAATTATCAAAAATCATTTTTCTTTTTTCTTTTTTTTTTTATAATAAAGGAAAAACGCAAAAAAATAAACTCCTAAGATATAATGAATAGATGTGCATGTATGAATATATAATATTATGAATAATGTAGATTAATGCACATTAATACCTACTTAATGTGGCACACGAGTGCTCTTATCATAAAGAACAACGCTAGTAATACCGCAATTAACAACATCACTTTGACCTGCGACATCATTCTTTTTGACACTAATCTTAATAAGAAAATGTAAATCTTAGTCAACTGAGTCATCAAATCAATCAAGTGACTCATTTGGTTAGTCAAGAAACTTACACGAGTAGTTAGATCTTGATTGTTGTATCTAAACAAGGGCTTACGATTATTAGGTTTAATGTGCCATAAACACAATTATAACATGTGGGAATGAATTTAGAAACAATCTTAGATTTCAAATGTTGAACCTTAGGTAGAGGAAGCCTACGTTGTACAGTTGATTTCGATCGTGTTCCCATTCAAAAGCTTGCGACACTTAGATTTTATGTGTCCTACCTTACCACAATGATGGCACGTGGGGATGAACCTGAGAGCAACTCAAGGTTTCAAGTTTTGAATCTTAGGCTTTGAGATATGTACAAACTTATTGTCAGAAGATGAAGTAGTATGAGAGTTTGTTTCATTATTATCTAAATCTCCTCTATTCCCATATATTTTGTTCAGACCTATCATGTTATCAATAGTCTTAGATCTGATAGAGAATGATTAAAGTTGGGTATTTGATTTTTCAAGATTTATTTATAAGAGTTTTAACTTTAATTTCTAAGAACTCTTTCTCAACCCTTAATTCATTCAATCATTTGGTAGACTCTTCAAGTCTAATTACAAGGTTTTCCTTTTCTAATTAAAGCTTATTCAGTTTCTTAAAAATTGATCTATTAACCTTATATAACTTGATACTCTCCTTATACTACAGGTCATAAGCCTCATGAATATCCATATCATCCTTAGATTTTACATTAGAATGTGATTGACTCATCTAGACAACTATTGGGTCAACGATCGCAATTAAGCTCTGATATTACTTGAAAGTTCTAATTAGCCAATTTATTTATGTTTTAGACCCCAACCAGTGGAAATAAGCAATTAAAAGCAACAAATCCTTTTTAATTGTTTCTAAATAGTTAATCAATCATTTCAGTTTATCCTATATTGAAGTACCACAATTTGCAATATTAAAGCAGTCAAGAATGGAAAATTGATCACAAAGAAAACCCTTCGCAAAGAATGAAAAACTTTGGGCACTTTACTAGTCAAGAATTGACTATAAACGAGACAATTTACAATAAGGTCAGGCTAACCATTAGTTTCCTTTGACCTTATTTTCTTGTAATCACATTTGATCTTACTGGACTGTGTGCTCATCACACCAGATCTCGACTCTGATATATCACCTTGTTCCCTTAGAATGTGTGCTCCTCACATTAGCTCCCTACACCTAGGGCTATCAATGGATTTGATTTTGATCTGAATCCGACGAAATTAATGGAGATGAATTTAGGGTCTCAGTCTGATAACCCTATCAAGATCCGAATCTGATAATCCGTTAACTAAATGGATCAAATATGGATATAGGTCAATCAGCTCTGATAATAATTCGATCTGATTTGTTATAAATAATTGAGTCGATAAAATATTTTTATGGCATATTATTTGTCACTAAAATGAATAAAAAAGGAATAAAATTCAAAACATAAAAAAGTTGAGAAATTTATAATTATTAAATTTGTTTAAGAATTGGAAATTTTGAAAAAAAAAAATTTGACTTCAACCAATGTTTTAAAAATCGACCCGGGGTCGAATCAATATCGAATGTTGTCAAATTGAATAAATAACTATACATATAAATGTAAAATATTATAAAAACAGTAGATTTTTTCAATTTTAGTTTACTAATTTAAATTAAATAAATATCTATATTTTTCATAATTAAATTTATGAAAAATAATGAAATAAAATATTTATATTTAGAATTAAAATTCAATTTTACTTTATCCCACATCGATTGTCAATAGAAAACTAGAAGATGATCTTTCCTTTAAAAATAAACATCATGATGGTAGAAGTCACTATTGAGCTTGCTAGTAAAAACAAGTGGGCCTCAAGTTAGTTCAAAATTTTTAAAGAACATAAAATCATTTTTGGGAAATTACAAAAAATTAGGGGTTTGAAGTTTACAATTCAAAAATTAGGGACCAAACTTCATTTTTCAAAAATCAGGTAATATATAAAAATTCTAACCCTAATTTTTCACTCACTACCCCCTCCCCTCTCTCTCTCTCTCTCTCTCGCCTCCCCTCTCTCTCTCTTCCCTAACTTAAAGTTTAAAGGCCAATAATTGTTCCTTTTGACAACAGAGGCCAGCTCAAGGAAGCATTCAACATTAGGTATATTTCTTCCATCACAATTTCTGGTTTTGTATTTTGAAGGAACTAACTGTGACAATCTTTTGAACGTTTCGAATGTGGTTGTCCTTTTTATCCATATGGATATGTGAGTATTCAAGTACAGTAAAAAAATGATAAACTGTGCCTTTTGGACCAAGTTTCTGTAGACTTCCTATTGTTTTTAATCTCCTTAAAAGGCGGGCAAGTGGCAACCATAAATGCAGTTAATTGGTTTTTTCATTATAAGCGTTTGCCGGCAAATTTCTGTGACCGGCAGCCTCTGCCGGCCACCTTGTGATGTGGCGGATTGGTGGTTTTTGTTTGTTGTTGGTGGATCTGTGTGGTGGCGGATTGGTGGTTGGCTGTTTATGTTTGCTGTTGTTGGTGGCGGATCTATTGTTGGTGGTGGCGGGGGATATGTTGTTTTTGGGGTTCAGTTTTCTGTGGCTGGTTATTTTGTATTGCTTTATCTGTGAATTGTGACTAAGTATTGGTAGTAGCGGCGGTAGTCTGTGACCAAATGTTTGGTAATATCTGTGACCAATTACTCAACTATGACCTAAAAATTTAATAACACGTGACTCAAAAATAATCTGTGACCTCGAAATAATCTGTGACGTACAAATTTATTGATCTGTGACCTCGAAATAATCTGTGATAAAAAAATATGACCATATGTGACCAGTAAATAAATCTTTAACTTATAATTATGAATATGTGACCATTAATCAAGAACTGTGACTTTATTATCTTTATTTAATAAATATTTTTAATTAATTAAATTGATACCTGATTTTTGAATTTTCATACTATTTACCTTACTTTTGAATTGAGGTAAAGAATACACCTTAAATATGAACTTTTCCCTAATCATTTTCCCCTAATTTTTATTAATCTTGAATCGGATTATCGGATCGGATATCCGATAACATAACAAATCGGATATGAATTTAACAATTAAATATCCGTTGGATTGTTGGATCGGATAATTTTCTTATCGGATAGGACACAGACAGATCTGATCCATATCTGATCTATTTACAGCCCTACCTGCACCTGGTATATTACCTTAATCCTTCTAGAATGCATGTTTATGCACCAACTCGCGATCTCTATATCATTTATCTTTGATGGATTAAGTGGCTGGTATTTGATCAAAAGATCTTTTGTGTTTTGATTTGTGGTTTAAAGTGGAATATTATGGCTTGATCAACAAAATATGTTTTGGAATAATTTATGGATCAAGTAATATGTGGTGGTTGAATCTTGGAATCAATTAATGTTTTTGGATTATCAAGGAGTTGATTTCTATGAAATAAATCTGATTCAACACAGGTAGATGAAAATGAACCTAAAATCAGCTTGAAAATAGAATATTATTGTTCATCGGATAATAACGCCACTCGAACGTTAGGCTAGCGTCGGTGAGTGGCGGTCGAACGGTTGTCAATATTTTTATCATAACGTTTTTTCTCGATATTGGATTGAGCTGATTCAAAGTGCATTGAAAAGACAACTCAAATGCCTAAAATTCCTTTATAAATAGCTTTGTCCAAATTCCAATATTTTCTACATAAAAAATCGAAACTTGTAGTTGAGAATTTGGAGCATGATTTATGCAACACTTTATCACTTCTTTGACTTTCAATTGTATTCCAATGATCATATGTGATATTTTTGGACATCTTGGATTTCTTCAAGACCTATACTATCAATCTTAACTCTTTTGACTTTAATTAAGATTCAATGACTTCTCTTTTGACTTTGATTACACATTGATAAATTCTTAATACAATTCAACTACGACATGGTTTTGACTAATGAAATTACCAATTACAAATTTCAGAATTTCCAATTATATAATTGGAATTAACAAAACTCACACTCTATTCTTAAAATACACTGATTGTATTTAATACGTTACAAATTTCGATAAATTACAATTTAAAATTATTCAAATTACATTTGAATTGATTTAGTGTTAACTTATACAAAAATTATGTTAAATAAAATATAAGGAGAAACTAAACAAAATAAAGAGTCAAAATATTGTCTAATTTTAAAATGCTCTCTACTATGCATAAACTCTAAACCTTTAAAATACTAGTAGACTTTCCTCAAACATTTAATTTGTTGCAACCGTCATCCATAACATTTTCAAACATTGTAGATGAGGCTCTTTTGGATGGTTTCCATGCAAAATGTTGTATGTTGACCACCAAAATAAAAAAATTGATCACTTTCTAACAAATAGACGAGAATAAAATGATAACTTTATACTTTATCGCATAAAATAATTAAAATAAATTTTCATCTTCTTCCCCCCACCCCACCTAACCTCACACAAACCCAAAATCCAGGCAAAACCTAAACACATACCACCTACCACCACCTGCCCGCCACCTACCACTAGAGGAAATGGTGGAAAATATCCGATTGACCCGGCCACTTTTTCACAATAGCCTTTGACCATGTAAAAAAAAACCAATAAAAACTTAAAAGTCAAGTATTTTCCCATTTTTACCCTAACACGTGACTTGGAAGAGAGCGAGGAGAGAAAAAAAAACTTATTCACCGACGACGACGAGCAAGATCAACGACCAAAAAACCGATGACCCAGACTGGAATAGCTATTTCTCTTGAAGAATGTGAGTTTTGAAAACCATTTTATGTTATTTTACAAAGCATTATTGAAATCAATGAATAAATAAAGCACGTTTTTGAATTTTTGTTGATTATGTTTGAAGAAATTGTTTTAGATCAATTACTTATGGATAAAATGTGATTTGGGTAAGATTTGAGAGTTGCCGACGAACGAAACGCTGCTCGCGTCTAGGCATCTCGGCCCAGATGCCGTGATTTCTGGGCATCTGGGCCCAGTTAACTTGGCCGCTGCCAGACGGCCCATATTCATTTTTTTTTCCTATTTTTCATATAATATTATAAATATTTTTATTGAATTATTCATTTAATATTTAATTTAAAATTAATTTCTAGATTTATTATTTAATATTAATTATAGTTTAATTTTGTCTTGAATTTTTAATTATTTATTTAATATTTAATTTAAACAAATAATTAACTTATTTAACAATAAAAATAAAAATTTTTAAATACACAATTAATTTATATATTACACAAACAATTAAATTTATTTTGTAAACAACTTGAAAAATTCACGAAAAAAGAGTTTGTATAATATAAAATACTATTTAGTTATAAATAATAAAATATTAAATATTCGTTTGTTCATTTAATATTCTATTAATTATAATTAATATTATAAAT
>CAIGRF010360215.1:19341-29549 GCA_903798235.1 Fraxinus ornus | reverse complement strand
GAGAGAGAGAGAGAGAGAGCATGCCTTTAAAAAAATGTGTAGAAGATATAAATATAAATAAATAGAGCATGCCTTTAAAAAAATGTGTAGAAGATATAAATATAAATAAATAAATCTTTTCACTTGTATGGTGGTATCATATGTATGCAAGTAACCAACAAGTACTAGCCAACATAGTGCATTTTATCTACGACAAGAAAGGCTAAAATTGCTTCTCTAACTAAATATAAAAGAGTGGATTTTGATTACTGTTCATAAATCGATTGGCCATTTTAGTTGAGCTGTGTTAGCCGAGCCGTTTGGAAGCGTGCTGGGTAAGTTTTCCTTTTGTTCATTAATTTCAACAATGCTAGCTTTTGCATTGATTGTCCATCGGATGTTACCAGCTTGGGCTTCTATAATTTTTATATGTTTCTTTTAAGTTGTGCATTTGAAATGAAGTATACTTTCTGTGGTAGTAAGGTGTCTTGAAAACCTAGGATGAAATTCTCGAATAATGTAGCCTAGATTTGGTTCTCCTGAAAAATATAAGATAAAAGTGATATGGTGAGATTTTATAAGAGATGACAGAAAAGAATTGTAATGTAAGAGATAATTTTTTTAGCATTTGAAAATGGATTATTAATCTTAAATTAAATAGTTAAGCCGTGTGATTTGTGTTAAAATGTAGGAATATGATGATATGTATTTGATGTAAGATTATTTGACAGTCAACTTTGCACGAATGAAAAGTATAAATATGTCTTGAAAATAGTGTTTTAAAAATCGATTCGACCATCGACCCGAAAAAAAAAAAAAAAGGTTAAGAGGTTGAACCCGAGTCAAATGGGGATCGAACTAATGATTTTTTAAAAACTTAAAAAATATAAATTTACAAAAACATTAAAAAAAATATATACATTTACATGAGTTGAACCGGTTAAAGAGGGAACGGGTAACGGGTTTTCCAAAAATCGGCCGATTTAATGGGTTTTGGAGTAGGTTTTTAAATAGAGGTTTTATAATTCTAATCGGACCGATTCTGTTCCTGATTCCGGATTTTCCCGATTAAGTCGACTGGGACAGTCCAATTTTTAAAACACTGGTTAAAAAGCACAAGATTTTTAAGCATTAAAGGAAATGAAATGAGTTATGCATTTGAAATGAAGTATGCTTTCTGTGGTAGTAAGGTGTCTTGAAAACTTGTGATGGTGTTCTCGAATAATGTAGTTTGGATTTTGTTCTTCTGCAAAAAATAAGATAAAAATGGTATGGTGAAATTTTATATAAGAGATGACGGAAAAGAATTGTAATGTAAGAGATAATTTTTTTAGCATTTGAAAAAAAAAAAAAAAGTATTTAAGTGGATTGTTAATCTTAAATTAAATAGTTAAGCTGTGTGATTTGTGTTAAAATGTAGGAATATGATGAGATGTTGTATTTGATGTAAGATTATTGACAGTCAATTATGCATGAATGAAAAGTATAAATAGGTGTTGAAAACAATGTTTTAAAAATCAACCCGATCATTGACCCGAAAAAGAGAAAAGGGTCAAGAGGTTGAACCCGAGTCAAGCGGGGATCGAACTAGTGATTTTTTTAAAAATTAAAAAAATATAAATTTCCAGAAAATTAAAAAATATACATTTACATAGGTTGAACCGGTTAAAGTGGGAACGGGTAATAGGTTTTCCAAAAATCGACAAATTTAATCGGTTTTGGGGTAGGTTTTTAAATAGAGGCTTTATAAGTCTAATTGGAACTATTTTGTTCTCAATTCCCGATTAAGCCAACCAGGCCGGTCCGATTTTTAAAAAACTGGTTGAAAAGTACAAAATTTATAGGCATTACAGGAAATGAAATGAAATGAAATGAGTTATAATGTAAAATGTTTTTTTATTAACAACCGAAAATAAATATGTTAAAACTCATTTATCCAAGTATGGCATGAAACTACTCTCATTTTTGGGTTAATATTACCACCAAGAATGAAAATACTCGTGGACACAAAATTTATATAATCCAATGTAATCTTCATTCAAAATAGGTTTCATTTTCCACTGAAATCCCACAAAACTAAAACCCAACATTATTACTTACACAACATCACTCGCTACATGTGCAACGCAATGCATTCACTAGTAATACAAAAAATGCTGGGGGGATGGGGGGGGGGGAAGGAGCTAATTTTTATGTACACCATTATTTCATTATTACATGACCAAATACATGGTACATATGCTAATTGTTTTATTCATATGTTTATTACCCATCTTGATACATGTTTTTTTTTCTTTTGGTTGATTTATTCTATCAAGCGAACTTAAGATCAACTGCACAATAGCCAACCTTAGAAAGGATCTTTAATTTTGTAAAATATCTTCTACCATTCTTAATAGGAGTAAAAATACTAGTCACTGCACCCCTTCGGGGGTGGTCGAGTTGGTGGAGCAGGTGAACGCGGAGACCGAAGGTCACGAGTTCGAATCCTCTGCCAACACTTCCTCGATCAAGCCCGTCGCACTGGGCTTGCCAGTGCGGTTTATCTCTCATGTGTGGTTTGCGGGCTACTACATATGGAGCGATGTTTACCCAGTGCGTACTCACGGGTAGCGACTGCGGGTTCCTACGTCAAAAAAAATAAAAATACTAATCACTGCAATTTATTTTTTCTGAAATAGTCCCTAAGCTTCATTATTAGTTTATTTTTTCTAGACATGCTTGACATGATATTGATATGGATAAATAAATAAATTTACATCTACACAACTCAAATGCTGAAATTTATAAAAACTCACTAATACACCAAATGGTGACCTCGATTTTTGCAAGACACACGGCCAATAGAATTTCAACCATCTTCCTTCTACGCAAGTATCACACGCACACTGAAACATTCCATCAGGGTGAAAGGTCGCTGGTCGAGAAAAAAGTCCGACAATCGTTTGCAGTCCGATGATCAAGTTAATGGTCGGAAGAGAGATAATGGGCATAAGAGACATGAGAAAGGGTTTGGCTAGGGTTAGAAAAATGTACATTTTGTAAAATGGACTCAAATATATATAGAAAAATAGAAATGGGCCAAGTAGGTTTAGTGAGATGGGTCTAAGTTCAAGCCCAATGAGAGGTTGCACGAGGTTGCTTAATTTAATATGCTCAATCCAATCAAATAATTTATGTTGAGTGGGCCAATGTTGTTTCCCTCCATCACACGCATGCCACGTAAATTTATATGTATAACACCAAATATGAAAGGGATGCTTCATGCCTTCAAATTTATATTGACCCTATACATTGTGTAATTGTTTTTCAGAAGGATAAGGTTTGGACTAAAGCCCAACTTGAATTACTCTATAATGTGCCTGCTAGAGTGCATGTGAAAGTTCTTCTAGTAAGCTGCTGCTATTTTTTTTGCTATGGGATTAGAGTTCCAACGTAAAATTCTTTTTTGTGATTTCGTTTCCTAGATGTTTGATGACATGGTATCTAACATTTTTAAAATAGAAGAAAAACATTGATGGACTTAAACGTGCTACTGCATTCAAAAGCGTGAAAATTAAAGTATAAAATAAACGTGAAAGATGAACAAGTTTAAAACACTTTCATTACAAGAATACAACGAATTTTGAAATTAAATATTCGTTGATTCATCATAAAATATTGATATTTAATCTTGATCCACAAAATCGTTGATTTCTACAAATATCCACTTTCAATTGAAAAAGAATTTGGAACTCTGTCCAAATTTTATTAAGGGGTGTATTTAACATAAAGTTTTGAAAAAGCTTTTAATAACGGACTTTTGTGAAATTCGTGAAATTACTTTTATTTTTATAGAATTTGTAAAAGTGTTTCATAGACTTTTATAGAATTTGTAAAAGTATTTCATAGACTTTTATAGAATTTGATTTGATTTTTACATACTTTCATTTAGGGGAAAAACACATATTCAAAGGTATAGGACTATATAATCTATTTCATAACCTTGTTTTATTGAAATTTTTATTTCTATATATATATATATATATACACACAATGCAGAGGAAATTGGGTTCCTTTAAAAAAGGTCTGGTCAAAGACCCATATTTCCACATTGACTTTTCATTCATTGCATATTTCTAAATTGGTCTATTTGAGTTCAAAAGACAAAGATGTCCTTAAGTGTACAAAACAATAACAAAATATAGTTTTGTTAAAAAAACAATACTATCCTTTTAGTTAACAAATAAAAACCAAACACTCCCCACTTAAAATTTCAAAATTAACTCCAACACAGATAAAAACTCTCTCATCTTCTTCAATCTGAAAATCTCACAAATATCGATAGTTAAAGAAAAAATTATTTTCTGTCAATTATTTCAAATCAGTAAGTATATTTAGGTATGTTTAATTTCGTTTTCGTTAAATGTGTATACGTTTTTACTCGATAAATTAAAATTCGACATAGATAACAGACAGATAAATTTTTTTAGCAGATGTAAAAAAATTTATGCACGAACGAAAAAAACAATTCATATGTAGGTTACTTTCTGATTGGTTGTCTTAACGGCTGTTACGAAAAACAACCAGTCTGTTGTTAACTGTCGAAACACCGACTTTTGACTGTTTTTATTTTTAAGAAGTTTTTGTTCACACTGTAAGCCGAAATTTTGAATGATATTTACAAATTCTGTTTCGTCATGTACAGATATGAGGATTATACTCTCGATTTGTTATTTTGGTAATTTTGAATATGATGAAAATAATCGATGAGTATGGAAATGGACGAATGACATACAAGGTAGTATGGCAACACATAATAGAGACTACATCGTACGAGGAACTGTACCATGATATACAGAACAAGTTGAACGTCGATTCATCTCGATACAATATCCTACTGAGATATCAATTCAAAGAGCATTTGTCATTTTCAATTCCACCTTTAAAGGTTACATCTGATATTGAAGTGAATAATCTATTTGAGTTGAACAAAATACAAATAACACCAATTTGCGTGACTTTAGTGAGGAATGAGGACGCGGAAGGTAGAAATGAACATTCGGATGAAGCTGATGATAATGTAAATGATTTTTGAGATATAGTGGAGATAGCTCGCGATGATGACGCTACTATTCCTGAGACAATTGTTCATCATCGTGACATCGGTGTGACGCACAGAATTCAATTGGTAGTTCAAGACAGCGAGAATGTAAATGAATTTACAAATGAGGATTTAATTGCTTTATCCCCGTCAAAGACATGAGCGGGATGGGAGCTCAGGGGCCGAAACGAGCAGACCTTCATCTAATTCTTCACGTGTGGTTCTCGATGATGAAGATCTGCATGTTGAGCAATTGTTTGAAACAAAGAAAGATTTGCAGGAAATTGAGCACCTACTGGCATTGAAATTCAACTTTCAGTTCAAGGTAATGAAATCAAGCAAGTCCTTGTTGACACTTGTTTACGTCGAGACAATTGTCGTTGACGGTTGCGAGGGACTAAGATGGATACGAATGAGTCATTTGTAAGTATGCACGGAACATATTTGCGAATTGGGAATTTGTTAAAACGATTACAGGGCAAGCTCGATCATGGTTTATTGGTCGACAGATAATGCATAAGTATCAGGACCCACGGACGATCTACAGACCTTCAGACATCATTAAGGATTTCCGTGAGAGTATAGAGTGGTCATGAGCTGCCGAAGGCCAAATAATGTGCATTGAAGGATTTAATGGGCTCGGTCGAGGAGAGTTATGCTTAATTAGCCGGGTACTGCCATAATTTGGGGACAACTAATCACGATTACACTTTTTTCATTGAGACAGAGGGCGAGAATTCCTTTAAGTATTTCTTCATAACTCTTGGACAATGTATTAGAGGATTTCAAAATGCGATGCGACTCATAATTTTAGTCGACTGTACAACTTTGAAATCGAGATACGGGGGCAAGCTGATTATTACTACATGTCAAGATCCCAACATCGAGATTTACCCACTTGCATTTGATGTAGTCGACAACGAGAATGATTTGTCAATGCGTTGGTTCTTTACGAAGTTTAGGGAAGTGATCGAGGAAGTTGAGGATCTTGCATTCGTAATTGATGAAGGTCATTCTCTAATAAATGTTATCACTGAAATTTTCCCCGAGGCACATCATGGGTACTGCATGTACCATATACAGGATAATCTAAAAACTGATACCGGAGCCAAGGCATCGTTTCATTATTCAAGAGGGCGGTCAAAACTTACAGCGTCAAGGAATGTAGCAAGTTCATGGTCGAGATAGAAAGTAAGTCGTTCCCGACATGGGATTATCTTACAAAAATGGGGATAGAACATTGGGTGCGATCATATTTTCCAAGACGTCGGTACAACTTGATGACGTCGAATAACTTGAAGTCTCTGAATGCATTGTTTAAGAAGGATCGAGAGTTGCCAATTCTCACAATGGTGAAGAACATCCATACCAAGCTGCAGCAGTGGTTTCACGACCAACGTACCGAATCACAGAATTGAACGAGCGTGCTAGCCCCGGCTCAAGAGGATAAATTGTTCAAGGTTGCAGAGGTTGTGAGAGATTTGATTGTAGAACTGCTGGACGAGTCGCGCTTCTCTATACAATGTGCACGTCACGTGGCATAAATGGTGGACCTAACTGACAATACATGCACTTGTACTCGATTTCAATTGGAGAGTTTTTCATGCGAGCATGCAGTCGCGATAGCTATGTACAGAGGCTTTGCAATGAGAAGATTATGCTCTCCTTATTGCACGGTTGAGTATTGGAGATCAGCGTATACTGAGACTATATTTCCCCTATCGATGAATCCGATCAGGAAGTTCCTAATCATATTCTCCCACTTAATAGTTTGTCACCTCCAGTAGTTGAACCGCGTGGCCCTGGGAGTCCACGAACTTCTAGAATACCCTCAATTGGAGAGTTTCCTCGACCGTGTAGATGCAGTAGATGTAGAGCAATCGACCATACTCGTCAAACTTGTACGAGTCAAATTTTCCTGGATGACATTAGTGGAGTATGAAATGGTATTGTTGTTAAATAAACAATATTTATTGGCGTCCATGAACTTCATTTTAGTGTTGTTTATAATTAATTTGTACGTGAGTATTCACAAGTTTTACACATATTTTTCGCAATTTTTACAATTATTTTGTATGTAAACAAACAAACGAATAAGTATGCAATATGTACAATTATTTTATACATAAATAAATGAATAAAATTCAATTTACAATATTTACAAGTATCTGATAAATGAATCAACAATTAAATGTACAATGTTTACAAATCATACTCGAATTCGTACAAATTGCACGCTAATTTATTCCTCCAAATTTATATTCATGATTGATTGATTCCATCAACCTTATGTCCTATATTAAAAAATTCAATGTACTTTATTGCAAACATGTCGCAATCGCCCCTTCAATTGAATAATAACGTGTAAGTTCGATACCGTGTAGATAAAAACTAAGTTTCCAAGTTAAACACAAAATATAATACTTACGATCTCAACTGTCTCGTCGATGTCTTATCCCACACGATGTCTAGTCTGTCATTCACAATCACACCCGCTTAAGTAGCCATCAAGGAAACGATAACTGAAAGCGACCCCAGCAGAAGCTGGAGCTGCCCCTGTGTCAGACAAGAATGGTCGGAGTCGTTGAAGAGTGAAATTAACTCATTAAACAAGTTCCTTTAAATCGTAGTTTTTAATTTGTTCTTGAGCACTTTTGAACGTTTTGATGTGCGTGTTCTTGTTATTTTGTAGTTGGACAAATTAGATGAAAACAGAGTGGTTTAAAGCTTGAAATGGAGCTATGATTATGATCATGGAAGGAGGTATTACATGGAGATGAGGGAAGAGAAGATTGAANCTTAGAAGGCAAAAGAAATGAGAATCGATCTAGAGCGAAAACAACAAAAGGTTGGAGGAGAATTCAAGCATCAAAAGAGTTTTTCTTATTCTTTTCTGCTCCATGTTCTTTAATTCAGAATTTAATATGTTGTTTTTAATTATCATGCGCTAATTTTAATATCTAGGGTTTGATGTAACTGAACTTGAGACATGTATGGATTCTTTTATAGTTAATTTAATTGATTTTTCATTAATTCATTTGTGTTAGTTCTTGCACATTGCTTTCAATTACCTGATCAATAATTGAATGATTTGATACTTTAAATTTCGGCACTCGAGAGAAGAAAATTTAGGCGTGATCTAAGAATAACACAACCTAGAAAATTATAGGTTTCGAGAGAAAGTGTAATTCCTTTGAGGTTTATTTCATTTAAGAATCTTGTGCTTATAAATCTATAGCATTAATTCGAAATAGAGATATTGAGATTAAAATATAGAAATAGGTTCTATTTGGCACTCGAGAGAGGGAATAGAATTTAATTTTTGACTCTTGCCTATGAATTGAGGAAAAATTGATTGAAGTGAATATAGAAGTTGAAAAACATTGTTGATAGTGAGGTGAAATTAATCTTTAGGCTTTCTCGCATTGATATTTTCCTTTAAATTGTTTTCTTTCCATTTGAATAATCACACATTCATATTATTTTAGGATAAAAACATTGGATTGAAATTTGGTTTGTCTAGATAAAGCAAAAGCTAAAATAATTATAATACTTGGTAGGAATTAAATTACAATATCTGTGGGTTCGACACTCTAACTCTATTACTATATTACAAAACTTGACACCGTACACTAATAGGAAGGGTTGACAATTTATTCAATGATGTTGGAGTTCTACGTCGCCACTTGCTAGACCTTCAGGATGAGGTCATAGCCATTCGAGACAATATAGTGGGCATGGGACGAGGTGACGGAGAGAGTGACGGGGAGAGAGGTCATAGACAGTTCTGGACGGATGATGCCAATTTGGAATCATTTTTGTTATCTGTGGAGTGAAAGGGGGTGGCCGATGAGGATGGGACAAAGGCGAGGCGGTCGCTCCTACGAGGATGGGAGTGGTAGCTGGGGGGACATGATGGAGGCAGTGGCCTCGATGGAGGTGGCGAATGAGTTGGGGAGCTACGAGGGGGTCGCGGTTCTCGATTTTGAGGAGAGGACCCAGGGAGTGACCCCAATGGCGGTGGAGGTGGGGAGCCCCGAGGAGACGGTGGTCCCTGGGATGGAGGACGAGAGCACGCTTGATGTGGATGAGGGAAAAAAACGTGTCGTGGACGTCCCGGAGCAGGTGGTCTGTAAGAGGGCCAGGTTACCATCACAGTATGTCGTTTCTCCCTTCACGGTCGAGGTGAAAAGAAGGATGTTTGTTGATGGGACATACTTTGTTGTTGTTGCTAGATGGGTTGCAAAATGTTATGACTTCTTCTTTACCTACACTTCAAATGAAATTCAAGTTGAATGATCTTTTACTGGGACATATATGTCATCGACCTAAGAAATGGGACATGATCGTGGTGAAGAATGAACAAGTGGCTTTTTATGCTCTCACTCCCTAAAAGCATCTTCAAGAGATTCAACATTTTTAAAGACAATATTATACAATTTAATAAATATTTATAAATTTAGAGAATAAATTTTTTTTCAAGTACTTCAACATACTCTTTATATTTAACACTTAATTTTACTACTGTTGACCCCAAAAAATGGTACTCCAATGTCGTAGCCAATAGAAAATTAGAAATTCACGTCCTCGTGAACCAAATTGTTCAGACCAGTCTACAAGTTATATTGATGAGTTAATGAAGAGAATGATTCGAAGTGTCCTCGTGAACCAAATCGTGATATGTTCAGGCAGCTGTTGATAAGGCTGATTTGAACTTGGGAGAGCCCCTTTGTATAAGGGAGAACTCAATCGGGAAGAGGCAGTCATTGATAAAGCTGAATTGAACTTAGACGAGCCCTTTTATATACAGGAGAGCCCATTCGGGAAGAGGCAGCTGTTGACAAAGCTGAACTGAACCTGGGCGAGCCCCTTTATATAAAGGAGAGCCCATTCGGGAAGAGGCAGCCGTTGATAAGGTTGAACTGAACTTGGGCAAGCCCTTTTGTATACGGGAAAGCCCATTCGAGAAGAGGCAGCCGTTGATAAGGCTGAACTCGCCCCTTTGTATAAGGGAGAGCCCATTCGGGAAAAGGCAGTCGTTGATAAAGCTGACTTGAACTTGGGCGAGCCCCTTTGTATATGGAAGAGCCCATTTGGGAAGAGACAGCCGTTGATAAGGTTGAATTGAACTTGGGCGAGACCCTTT
>CAIGRF010360202.1:0-20620 GCA_903798235.1 Fraxinus ornus | reverse complement strand
TGGGGGTGGGAAAATATTGTCTATCAAACAAACTAAAAGCAAGAAAATTGAATTTTTTTTCCAACTTCCATGGAAAAAATGGCTTATCAAACGGGGCCTTAGTGTAGTGGTTATTTCATTAAGGGCAAAGCACTTTAAAGTATTATTGTTGATTTTATGTTCTTTATTTCACATTATTATTTGCTCTCAATAATACGGATTATATTTTTTTTAACACATAAGATTGAGAAATTCACTTCTTCCTACTAGATCGTAACCAACTTATTGAAGGAGGTCCTCACCAATAAGAAGTGAACTAATTTGATCAATCTATCAACTTCAACTCAAATAAACATCATGCCATTTAACTGTCCCTGGAAAGACTCTTATTGAAATAACATAAAATGTGTTCCAAATTTTATGTGGGATTCACATTAGTAAAGTCCCCAAGCACATGTAACTACTTTGTCATGCTACACATGTATCCAATCTCACCTTTGTTTGAAAGCATCATTGAAAATGACAAATCCTTCTGATTTATTCAAATTTGTCAATAGTGGGGCCGAAACCAATGTTCTAGTTCCAAGAAACTCTATTGCACCTATCATTCCAACAAAACTTCAAATTCTTCCTTTGTCAATTGAGTCATTGGAAACACGATCCTTAAGGGGTTGTTCTCTTCGTATTTCAATTTTTTGTTTTGAGTTTTGAATTCTTTTTAGATTTTGTATTTTGAGTGTCCATTTTGATATTGTTGGAAATGTATTCTTTTTGTCATTTTAAGAAATTATTTTCAAAAACAAAAAATTGGAAGAAAAGTTGTTCTCTTTCTTCCCTCTCTCTCTCTTCTTCCTCGCAAGGTCGTCGGCACCGAAGACTGGCTTCTTCTGCTGTTGGTTGTGGCGGCGTTGGTTGGATGTAGCATCGTCTCTATCTCGTATCTCTCTCTTCTTGCCCTCCTCTCTGCTGTTGGTTGGATGCTACGTCTCCGACTTCTTCTGTTGTTGGGGTTGACTCCTGCCAAAGCAGTAGTATATATTTTCTTTAACCACAATCATTGGAGGTTATGGAATAGACCAGAAACACCATCTATAAAGTAGTTGGAACTTTTCTTATATACTTCGTTACATTGTAAAAAGTATGTTAGAGACTAGTAGCTATGCAAAAGTTGCATTATATAAAAGTTGCACTACGTACCATATCTTACAACCATAACCAACCTATTTATACTATTATATATACTACAAATCAAAGACTTCAGGGGCATGTTTATTCTCCAAGAAAATTATCTGAAAATAGGTACATCATAGTAGTGGTCTCGAAGTAATCAATATAATAATGGGATCCCTCAAATAAGTTCATACGTGGATAACATATCCAGAATTTTCAGGCTTCCACCGCTTTGTGGGATCCCATTATTGATAACCCAAGAATAACTAATCAAGAGAGAATGAATTGGTTTTTGAAACTTTTTCGACATTTAGTCTCAAAATAATTCAATACACAAGATATAAATGCAAAGTATAATACTAGAATTAAATATGCAAGTTTGATAACTTAATTCAAGTATGGATATAGCACAATATAAATGGCAATATAAAGTAAAGTGCAATAATGTAAAGATAACAAACCAATTTAATGGGGTTCGATACACAATGTGTTTTACTTCCCCGTTACCAAGCTCTCCATCACACGCAAGACCAAATGCACTATAATGGTAACTTACAAACAAGAAGTACCGATCCTTAAGTGACTTACAACAAGGAGGACCTATCCTTATGTGACTTACAACAAGGACCACCCATCCTTAACAACAATCGAGATTTCACAATGCTCCCGAAACCACTAAAGTATAAATGATAGTTTTACAATTGAAAGAACTCTCTTCACAAATGATATATTCAAGTCAAGTATTTAGAGAGTTATGATAACATTTCAATAGATATCAAATAATAAATCTCAAGTGTATAATGAAAACTTTGATGAATAATTGATAATGAATAGTTGGTATTTTTGTATCAAAGTTTTCAAAACAATGACTCTCTTAAGAAATAATGCAAGTTAAGTATGAAGAGAGATTTACAGTTAAATCAAAGTGTTGGCAAATAAAACTTCTACCAATGATGAAGAATATATGAGATTGTGAAAAGTTCTTTGCAAAATAGAGTTCTTGATAAATTAGATGAAATATGTTTGATCGATCAAGAAACTTTTTGTAATAAATGAAGTAGAATTTAGAATCAAGTAAACTCATTAATTTTCAATAAATAAGCTCTCTAAATATCTCTCGTAAGTTGTTTTAAAAATTGAATGCAAGAAGAGATGGATATTTATAGATCAAATGAGGCCTAACCAGTCACTTTCGGTTAATCAAAAGTGTCAATATAGCCGTTGGGAAATAAATCGTTGGAATTTCGGTTGATCATTTCTCACTTTCGGTTGATCGAAAGTTGACTTTTCGGTTGACCGAAAGTTTACTTTTTTTTTTTTTAAATTGCTTTTTCAAAATCTATTTCATATTATGAATGAAAAGTTTTTTATGCAAGTGGTGGATTATGAAAATAATTTGAACTTTATGCACTTGCTAAGAATCGATGAGTTAATACATTTACATTTAAGTTCCGATAAACTACTTCTAAGGTTTAATCTTCAAAGTTCTTCTTCTTGTTCTCTTCGAGTCTCATTTGATTGCTTGTTCTTCAACGGATGACAATTTGAGTCTTTGAATGCTTAAGAAGATATATTCATGAAAAACTCAAGAAACAAAACTTTTTAGAGATATAAGTGTATTGTTTGTTATAATCAAAACAAGTGGAGCTATATTGAATCATATGTCAACAATTTACCCATTTTTGATTATGACAAACAATATGTGATTTGTAATAATTTGCAGAAATATACAAGATATTCCCCCATCTTTTACACATCAATGGAAACCAAGTTTGTATCATATATAGCATGATGCATTTCCACAATTCATTGACATAGTAAATCACATCTAGAAGTCATCATACTTAATAGAAATAATTGAACTCACAAATTCCATAATGATAGTTGAAGTCACAAATTATAATTGCAAATCACAATACATAATTTATAACAAAATAAAAATAACAAGTCACAATTACAATCACATTTTCCCCCTTTTGGCATCATCAAAAAGGAATGGGGACAATGAAACTAGAAGAAATTCCCCCTTAATTAAGGCATATGTGCAAGTTAGGAAAAACAAGTGAAAGTAATTGTAGGTCATGACATGAAAAATAAAACATGAGTTCAAAAGTGAAAATAGAACTTAGAGATAATGTTTTAATCTTCCGTCGGTGGAGGCTAATAAGGTCAATGTGCGTGCCTTTTGGATACCAAAGGCCTAATGTTCTAGTACCACATAAATATCTAAAGATTCGTTCCAAGGGACTTAGATGTGATTCTTTAGGATTCGATTGAACACTAAACATGATATCGGGTCTACTAGCGGTTAAGTAAAGAAGAGATCCGATCATAACTCGATATTTTGTTACGTCAATTGAAGTGATGTTCTCGTCTTTATCCAATTTGACTGATGTACTCATTGGAGTATTTATCGATTTCAAGTCTTCAAAATCGAATTTCTTGAGCATGTCTATGATGTATTTTGTTTGGCTAATGAATATGCTTTCATTAGTTTGTTTGATTTGAAGTCCAAGAAATTCTCCCATCATGCTCATTTCGAATTTCTTGCTCATGCATTTTGAAAACTCTTCACAAAGGGAAATATTAGTTGCACCAAAGATAATATTATCAACAAAAATTTGTACAACAATCATGTCATCCTTTTTTATTTTGATAAAGAGTGTAGTATCCATATTTTGCATTTGAAAACCATTTGAGATAAGAAATTTACTCAATCTTTCATACCAAACTCTAGGAGTTTGTTTCAAACCATATGGAGCTTTTCTATGTCTAAACAACTTTTCCAGAAATTTACGATTTTTGAAACCGGGAAGTTGTTCAACATAAACCTCTTCTTGAATGAAACCGTTTAAAAATACACTTTTTACATCCTTTGGTAGGAGTCAACCCCTGCAAAAGGATTGATACCCCTGCAATAGATCTTTTCAATAGGGTTGACACCAAACCTTAAAGGTCGACCCCTACACTTAAATTGTCAAAAGTTTTCTCTCATCATAAAGTAGTCAAAAATTTTTAGTTTTCATACATAAATCCTTAAAAGATTGGGAGCTAACAATTATGGTATCAGAGCAGAGGTTTCAACTCAATCTTGTGACGTGATATACACGAAAATTTCGTCTTCGGCATCCATTCACAAGGTAAGTCTTATATTTTATGTGAAACTTTTTCTTGTTGTTCTAGAAGTCGGTAATACAAAGTAAGTCTTTTACTAAATAGAAGATATAAACATAAGTACAATGCTTCATAAGGACACCAAATTAAAAAAAATAAGTGGATTGGTCTTGAGTTAAGGCATGTTGGGCATGAATTAAGGCTTGGAAATTTACCGAGTTTCAATTTGAGACCTTTGAAAGTCGGCCATAAAAGCCTCAAAACCTAATGGGGGAATGTGTTCAGGGGCTACAAATGCCTCGCCATGCATTGAAGCCTCCGTGGGCAGTGGTGGAACACTACTACTTCCTTCATCCCGTGTCGCCTGAGGTACCCATTCACCATCGCTTCCACATATTTCATTAATTTCATCGATTGCACACCAAGAATAGTACTAGGGTGAGGGGACACCAAAATCTCCCTCTCAAAATCAATTTTCCTTCTGAACCATACACATCATAGCCCTTCTCCCAAATAAGGGTTTTCTAGACAAACAGAAGTTCCAGTTGTAGGCACTGCAGGTTGAAGGAAGGTCTATCCTTAGATAAGGTCAACCCTAGACGAAACTTTTCGATAGTTGAGTTTTCAATCCTTGAGCAAGTTTTATAGATCATTAATGGACACTATTGTTTTACAAAAGGCCAGGAAATGTCTCGGAATAGTGAAAATGATAGTACCATTGTATCAATTGAACATTTGACTCGATTGGTCCGACATCAAGCCCGATAGATAAATCAACTAATCAACAATTAAACTTCCAATGGAGAATCTTCTAGAACCAAGGAAGAAAATAATACTAGTAATCGTTTTCAAAGATTAAAACCCCCGATGTTTGAGGATGCTAAGGATCCAGTTGAAGCGATAAATTGGATTCGCACCATGGAATGTAGGTTTACATATGCACATACTCCGGAGTACGAAAAAGTTATATGTGCATCATTTATATTAAGGGAAAATGCTGGACATTGGTAGGATACCTTAATCAGCATTAGAGAAGCACAAGATATGACTTGGGAAACCTTTTGCATAAAGTTTCGAGCAAAATATTTATCTTTTGCAGCTAAACAGCAAAAGTTAAATGAATTTCTATTTTTAAAACAAGAATCAATGATTGTATCTAAGTACATTAAGAAGTTTAAAGAATTATCATGTTTTGAAACTCACATGACCACTACTAGCGAAGTAAAAATTGATCGTTTCATTGGAGGGCTAAAACATGAATTGGCACGAGATGTACAGATGACATGAATTCAAGGCTTGAATTGATCTGTGGTAATTGATAAAGTACTAGTGGCAGAACGAACAGAGGCCAAAATAAATCAAGCCCAAAAAATGAAAACCTCGAGCAATAGGCATTGGAATAGTATCACTAAGAATATCAAGATTGGCAAAGATGTCCCTCGATTTCCAAACAAAAATTTTCGAATGGAAGACAAATTTAAGGGAACAACGTCTTCATCTTATCCTTATTATGTTCCATAGTGGGCATTGTCAACTCAAACTTGGATTGTGTTTTCGTTGCAAAAAAGAGTGCTGGGAAGGGATTGTCCGAACAACAAAAGGAAAAATCAACAGGAACCCAATTCTTCATCAGGTAGAGTATTTGCAATGATACAACCTAAAGTTGATGAAGATGCGAAAGTTGTTACAGGTATGGCGCGTGTCTATGCTACACCTGTTGCTACCTTATTTGATTCAGGTGTCACTCATTCCTTCATATCTAATGTGTATAAATGTAGACATTGTTGGACCCGAGCTCGACTTCGACCTTATTAGACCCGACCTCAGCCCAATCTCATTGGATCCAGGGTCGAGCTCGACCTCGACCTAGACCTTGTTGGACACGACCTTAGCCCACTATAGACCTGAACTCAAGGTCGTTGGCTCGACCTTAGTCCACCGTTATTGGGCTATTTCCAAATTCGGGCCAGCTGGAGGTCGGGTCATTAGCCCTAACTCACATATCTCCTCTGACTTTATCGCATGTTCCCTAGGAATGCTAGTCCTACTTAAATACGAACTCCCAGCTTATTACAAATTTAACACTAACTCAAATTGTGCACTTCTAACACACCATAAACACCTTGAATAACAAGGGTAAGGATTGCATGAAGTTGAATCCTTTTAGGACTCCATCTCCAATATCTATAAATACATAACTTAGCCTCATTATTCAGGTACGTTTTTTCATAACATTCAGTATAAGTTTTTCTTGAGCACTTGTCTTACTTAAGCATCGGAGGGGCGACGAGGACACACGTCGACGCCTTCGTTTCAGGTATTGAAGATCGGATCGCTCAGAGCTCTCCACTTCGGGTCGGGTTTACCCAGGTACGAATTTTGATAGCATCAATATCCATGAAATTTTTGCATAATCTGAATATGGAACCAACTTTAGTACCACATAATATGGACATCGTTACTCCCTGTGGACCAAATCGCCATGCAAAATTTATTTTACCTAAGGCCAGGGTGTATATTAAACATATGGAACTTCCAAAAAATCTTATCCTACTTGACTTCCATGCTTTTGATATTATATTAGGCATGGATTGGTTAACCACCTAGGAGGCTTTAATTGATTGTAAGTCCAAAACATTGAAGCTTCTAGGTAAAAACACCATATCATTTCCAGTACCTGAGAAAAATCAAGAATTATAATTTCAGTAACTAAGGCTTCCAAGCTTTTAACTCGAGGACATTCAGTGTATTGGGTAAGTATGTACCAACTTAGTGCAGACAAATCTATTACCCCATCATCATTAACCGTTGTCCAAGAATTTCGGGATGTATTTCCTGAGGACTTACCTAGGCTGCCACCTAATCGAGAAATTGAGTTTGGCATAGAGATACAACCAGGTACTCTCCCTGTATCCAAAGCTCTATATCGAATGTCCCCCTCTGAACTTAAAGAATTAAGAAGCCAATTAGATGACTTGTTAAAGCAAGGATTCATCCAACCCGGTATATCTCCACGGGGTGCTCCAGTCCTTTTTGTTAAAAAGAAGGATGGATCCTTACGACTTTGTATAGTTTATCTGGAACTTAATAAGATCACTAGTAAAAACAAGTACCCATTACCCCACATTGATGATCTATTGGATCAGCTACAAGGTTCTGCGATCTTATCGAAAATTGGTTTACGATCTGGATATCATCAATTGAAGATTAAGAAGGAAGATGTCCCCACGACTGCATTTTGCACTCGTTATGGGCATTTCGAATATCTTGTAATACCATTTGGACTGATAAATGCACCAGCAGTATTTATGGACCTAATGAATCGAATCTTCAAGGACTATCTGGAGAAATTTGTCATTGTATTCATTGATGATATTTTAGTCTATTCAAAAACTCGAGATGATCACGCAAAACATCTTCGTACAGTCTTACAGATTTTACGAGAAAAAAGCTTTATGCTAAACTCTCAAAATGTGAATCTTGGTTGGAAAAAGTTGTTTTCTTAGGACATGTTGTCACCAAAGAAGGAATCCATGTAGATCCTAGTAAGATTGATGCAGTTCTTAAATGGGCGCAACCAACTATGCCTACCGAAGTACGTAGCTTTCTTGGGCTAGTTGGGTATTACCGACGGTTCATACACAACTTCTCGAAGATTGCTTCTCCTTTGACTTGTTCACCCGGAAAAATATTCCATTCACATGGACACACGAGTGCGAGAAGAGTTTTCAAGAACTTAAATCACGACTTACTACTGCACCCATTTTGACTATTCCTAATGGAATAGGAGGATTTACTATTTACGCCTCAAGAAATAGGTTATGTTGTGTGTTGATGCAACATGGTAAGGTAATTGCGCCTCTCGACAATTGAAATCTTATGAACTAAACTATCCTATACGTGATTTAGAATTGGCAGCCATGGTCTTTGCACTTAAAATATGGGGCCACTATCTTTATGAAGAAATATGTGAGATCTTCGTAGACCATAAGAGCTTAAAGTACTTCTTTACCCAAAAAGAGTTGAATATGATACAAATAAGATGCTTGGAGTTAATCAAAGATTATGATTGTACCATTATTTACCATCCAGGAAAGGCAAATGTAGTCGTTGACGCGCTAAGCATAAAATGTTCCCACCAAGAGACTTTTGACCAAACAAATGAAGATCGAGAAAGCTCTCAATTGAAAGAAAAAGGACCATGATTAACCACTCTTACTGTACAATCAACCCTCATGGAGAAAATCAAAGAAGGTCAAATGAGTAATTCTTTTGCTACTAAGATTCGACAAAACTTAGAAAGCAAAAAACCAACAGATTATCGTATCTCAATTTAGGGAATTCTTCTATATGGACATCAGATGTATGTACCGATATAAAATAAATTATGGGACGATATTCTATACAAAGCACATACAACTCCTTATACTGCTCACCCTAGAACCTCCAAATTATACCACAATGTTAAAGCGTTGTATTGGTGGTCAGGTATGAAACGTCAAATTACCAAATTCATAGCTAAATGCTTAACCTGTCAACAAGTAATAGTAGAACATCAAAGACCAGCAGGGTTACTACAACCTTTACAAATTCCAGAATGAAAATGGGAACAGATTACGATGGATTTTGTGTATGGTTTGCCCAAGGTTGCGAAGGGCTTTGATGCTGTACGGGTAATAGTAGATTGACTAACTAAGTCTGCACACTAATGATCTTTAAAATAGAATAGTTTGCTGCTTTATATATACAAGAAATAGTACGACTCCATGGAGTACCCGTTACGATTACATCATATCGTGACCCACGATTTTTGTCACGATTATGGAAGGAAATCCAAAGCTATTTAGGTACAAAACTTCAATTAAGTACAACCGTCCATCTACAAACTGATGGACTAACTGAACGAACTATCCAAACTTTGGAAGAAATGCTTCGCGCTTGTGTTTTGGATTTTACGCACAGTTGGGATTATTATCTACCTTTAATTGAATTCTTTTACAATAACAGTTATCACACATCAATCCAAATGCCTACTTTTGAAGCGCTATACGGTCAGAACTATCGATCCCCTTTATATTGGAATGAAGTAGGTGAAAATAAAATCACAAACATCATAATGATTCAAGACATGGTGAAAGCGATTAAGAAGATTTAAGAGACGATTAAAGACAGTTCAGGATTGACAACATAGCTATGCAGATAAAATACGACGACCACTGGAGTTTGAAATAGGAAATAACGTTTTTATTAAAATATTTTATATCAAAGGTTTACTGAGATTTGAGAAAAAGGGAAAATTGACACCAAGATACATTGGACCCTTCCAAATTCTTGAATGTATTAGTAAAGTCGCCTACCAATTGAAGCTACATGAACAGATGAGAAAAATACATGATGTATTTCACGTGTCAACTCTTCGAAAATATATTCCAGATCCCTCTCATAGGCTAACATAGGTACCAACTGATACTCATCTTGATTTGACCTTGAAAGAAAAACCAGTCAAAATATTAATGAAGGATACTAAGAAGCTTTGCAAGAAAAAAAAATACCCTTAGTTCGTGTTTTGTGGCGAAATAATGTCATTGAAGAAAAAACTTAGGAAAGAAAGGACGAAATGAAAGCTAAATACCCCAAAACAGTTCGACAACAGGAAAATTTGGGACTATGTGATGAGCTCGAAATCAGAAAGCATTTTTCTTCACCTCATCATCCCCAAGCAAATGGCCAGGTCAAGGTGGTCAACAAGACCATAAAACTTATCTTGAAAAGGAAGTTAGATGCCTCCAAAGGAGCCTGGCTTGACGAGCTCCCCCAAGTCCTCTGGGCCATCAGAACTACTTGTAAAATGGCAACTGGAGAAACCCCATTTTCCATGACATATAGAGCAGAGACGATGAGTCTCGTAGAGGTTGGTGTATATTCTCCTCGTCATATCCACTTCAATGAAGTAACAAATGATAATATGAGGAGGATCAGACTAGATTTTCTTGAGGAAATAGAGATGACTCTCGGGCTAGGCTCGCCTCTTACCAATGCAAGATGATGCGTTATTACAATGCCAAAGTGAAGAAGAGAGCCTTTTGCATCAGTAACCTGACACTTCGCAAGGCTTTCCCTTCGACCAAAGATCCTGGTACAGGGACTTTGGGGCCAAATTGGGAAGGTCCATACCGCATTACTAAAGAGATAAGACCTAGCACCTATAGGATCAAAGATCTGGACTGAAGGACGATGCCTCACCCCTGGAACGTTGAACACTTGAGGAAGTATTATCAATAAGAAGCTTGTAACTTTGCAAATATTGTAATCGGATGAATGAAATGATTTCCGTTCCACTTCACTCTCACATCAACATATCAAGCAACCTTGACGAGGTGCGAGCTCCTCCATAGGAGTTAACTCTACCAAGGAAACCTACTTAGTTAGAGGTGGTGCGGATGCCATCTATGATGAAGCAGAAAGTGCGCATGTCAAGCAACCTTGATGAGGTGTGAGCTCCTCTACAAGAGTCGCCTCTACTAAGGGAACTTGCCTAGTCAGAGGTGGTGCAGGTGCCATCTATGATGAAGCAGAAAGTGCGCATATCAAGCAACTTTGACGAGGTGCTAGTTCCTCCACATGAGTCATCTCCACCAAGGAAGTCTACCTAGTCAGAGGTGGTGTGGGTACCATCTTCGACGAAGCAAGACGTGTTTACATGCAGACAAGTGACAAAAGATAGTCACCATGTAAAAAGGGATGGGCCATTCATTGGCTTCTTCCATTTTAATTAAGTGGTAAGCAAGGCCGATGCGATCTTACTTGTTATTCATTGGCTCCTTCCATTTTCATTAAGTGGCTAAGCAAGGCTGATGCGATCTTACTTGTTATTCATTGGCTCCTTCCATTTTCATTAAGTGGATAAGCAAGGCCTATGCGATCTTACTTGTTATTCATTCGCCTAATCGATTCTGTTTTCACGAAGCGACATTATAAGAAGAGGTTACATATGTAAAGTAAAGAGAGACGGCAACACTTGGAGAAAATAAATTTCATTAATACCAAAGGAAGGCCGAAGCCATTACATAGAAAATAAAATTACAAAGTTTCTAATCTACATTTACAACAACCCCATCTTCGGCCTACTCCTTCCTGGCCTCTACCTTTTGGGGAGCCTCCTCCTTCGCCTCGGCCACAGGCCGGCCACCGGTTGGACCACCAAACTCTTTCACCAAGAAGTTGATGTCCATTTCAGGGTACCTCTAGCGCAAGCGGGACATCATCTCCTGGGCGAACCATGAAGCCCAGAAGTTGGCGAGGTCATCATACTCCGGGGTCTTATCAAAATTGTCCTTGTAATTCTGGACTGCCACTTCGCCCACCCTCTTCTCCTCGACCTTCAACGAGTCGATCTCCTCTGCCTGAGCCTCAGAAAGTGTTTTCAGCTCTGATTTTTGCTTGTTGGCCTCCTCTAGGGCTTTAGAGATGATCCGTTGGTATTCATTGGATTGATCGATCCTCTTCATTAGGGTAGCCACCTGGGAGACCGACTCGTGCAGTTCATTCTTAAGATTGTTTGCACTGACCTCAGCCATATGCAATTTGGCATTCGCCTCAACCCATTTCTTCTCGGCCTCATCCATTTCTTTCTTGGCCTTAGCTACTTCAGCTTCAGCATTTGAAGAGGCCTTCATCCTCATTCTTTTTACTGAGGCCTCGGACTAGGTCCTTCGTCGCGGCTCCAAAACTCAACGCCTTGGCCACTCAAGCACTATTTGCTGCCAAAAGATCCTCTATTTCATATGAGGTAGCGTGGTCAGGCCAGTCCTCGATCCAGTATTTGCTGTGGACCCTGGCACCAGAGGCAGTTTCAGGAGGGAGCATCTCCAGCACGGCCTCGGGGAGATCGTTAGTTTTACTCCCCAGAAAATCAATAGTTTTTCCCCGAGCCGGGACGTTGGCTGATCTCTTCACTCTTTTTCGGGCCGACCCCTCCACCGAAATAGCAGAAATTAGCACTATGGCTTTGGAGCCTAAAGGGGGGCTGCAATTGTCACCCCAGCGAAGACAACGGGGAGAGGAGACAGAGATTTTAGCTTAGGAGCTGAAGAGGAATCCCCAGTAGGGCCAGACTTGTTATTTTTTAATGAGGGAGGTTCCTTCCTCTACCTCATCTTCCTCAGCAGGCTGCTGGCCAGGCTTGCTGAGGGACAACAAACGCTCTGACTGCTTCTTGTAAGCAGTCGAGCTGGTTTTCAACATTTTGGCCTCAGCCACGCTCCGGCGTATGGTGGTAAAATCAGGCCTCGATGCCTTTTTCTTCATGAAATTCTCTGCAAATGAGAAAAATGGCTCAAGTATTTTCGAACAAGAAAAAGAAATATGGAGACCCGAAGCGAGACCGTTACCTTGGTTCACCATTAGGCCATGCAAGACGAAATGATGGTTCAGGTCGACGAGCTCTTTGTAGCTCATCTCAAGAAGAGGCGTCGGTACGACTAACTGATAATGTCCCACTCCTCCTCGTTTATCTCACACTTCAGAAGAGAGCCTACAAAGAACAGAAATATTAAAACCATAAGCAAATTTGGTTAATGGAAATCAAATCGGTAAACTACTTATTGTAAGTGGAGTAGGTAGTAGGGACGGTCAGAGGCGCCACAAGATCGTTCTCCATGGTATCCCATCTCCCTGAAGCCCAGAACCAAGAGCTCTTCCAGCCTTTTATTGAAGAAGGCGACCCAACCACGAATGGGAAATGAGACCCCCATGGGGCTAGGTAGCCCTTGTTATTTTCTCCCCTAGCTGTTATTTTTAGAAAGAAGATAGAGTGGAACACACTAAAAGGCATATCCACTCCGAGGCTGGCCCGCCTCCACAGCATCCAGGTCCCTACCATCTGGGACCATGAATTGGGATTGAACTGTGTTGGGGCCAACCCATAGGACTTGAGTACTACTCTAAAGAAGAGGTGGAAGGAGACCCTCAACCCGGCTCGGAATATGTGGTCATTCACTGCAACGCACCCTGGCCTGGGGTAACATACCCTCTCATGGGGTTTAGATCAGATTAATCGAATATTGACCCTAAAAACATTCCTACACCTATCTATCAGTTTCGGAGTGATTTTTGAAGGATATTTGGAGGCCCCCCATAGGAGAATCTAGCCGTTTCCAGATGTTCTCCCCTGCCCTAATGGCCCTACTTAGCTTGTCAGGAAAGATAACTATTGGCTCCTCAGGGTAGAACTCTCCTCACATCGCCCCTCCTCACAACAGATAGATTACTCACCATTTCAGAGGGTTTTCGAAGGTTTTTAAAGGAAAAAAGGGATGAAGAAGTTGGAAAATGTGGAGTATTACCTAGTGTAATGGGCGACGCCAGTCACTGGCTGGAGTATGGTAATGGTCACCGGAGTTTGTCGTTGATGCTCGCCGAAAAATGCAAAAACAAAAAAAAAAACTCTTCAAAGTGATTCAACGATTTTCGTAAAGGTAAAAAGGTTCAAATGGAAAAGGATGGGCCTTTTATAGGGGTTCTGATCTCACCCCAGCCGTTGGATCATCAAAACAATATCTCGACCATTCAATGCCAAAACGCAAGGATCTCTGTTGAAACCAAAAGTCACTCAAATCAACGACCTAGATGAGGTAGTGTATGGTACGCACAGTTTTAACGCATCGCCTTGAAGACAGGAAGTCGTCACCATCATTGTCATTTATGATAAGGGAGACGTATCTGGAAGCGTACAGACGCCCCCCATGATTCTCCTAGGAAAACGCGAAAGCTTTCAAATTATTGGCACAGAACTCAAGGCTGCCTCTTCAAAGTCTATCGCTCTGCTTCGCCTCATCTGACGTTGCAACGGCTCTCCTCAGAGTTGCCAACTCCTGTCGTTTCGGCCAGAACAGAACTTCACATTGCAACAGCTCTCCTCAGAGTTGCCAACTCCTGTCACTTTGGCTAGAACATAATTCACATCGCAATAGCTCTCCTCGGAGCGTTGCAACAACTCTTATCACTTCTAATTAGATCAGGCCCTAGCACTATGATGCCCCTTTGCTGGGGGGAACCCCAATCACCTCGGCCCCCACAGAAATGGACTGCAAGCATTCAAAAATCCTAATTCCCAGTTCATCATCTAACAAGACAGTCAATACCATAGTCACCCTTGTATCTCGAAATGCTCGTCCCCATGCGATCCAACTCAACAATCGAGTTAAAAGTCCCTGTACTATATAAATATTCATACATGGACTTGTGGGACTATTGTTATGGGCCTGCCCGACCCGCCACCTCATCCGCAACGTGTCAAGTGAAGTGAACAGTATCACGCCATGTGGTGAACAAGGCGATTGCGCAATGGACGAGTTGATTACATGTGGAACGAACTAAAACACGTACCACCAGAGGAGCCGAACTCATCTGCACCTTATTGTGGGTGCAAAGGCCCGCACTTGCTTCTGCAACATCACGTCGCTTTATCTCACCCCGACGAAGATCCCTTGTCCAAAGATCTTCCCAAAATCAAATCTCTGACTGATTGATAGGATGGGATGGATGGCAAGACCTAAACGGTTAATTCAGCCGCTTTTGTCAGAAACAGTTAATGCCAACCAGCCAGTCTATGAAGGGACAGATTGACTACTAGGATGGGACGAGCTCAGAGGATCTGACAACACGTGTCTCCTCATCTAACGACTCTCCTCTTCCACCTTTAGTATGAATACCCCCTCCTTGTGCCAGTAGAAGGGGTCAAATCAAAATTTATTCTACTACATTGTAAACTTGAGTATCATCCTCTCCCTTTAATATTGGCACTTTATCACTACACACTTTTTCAACCGTTTACTGGCAAGTGTCCTACCATCGGTAAACTTTCTATGGTTGAACCTTAAACTAACTTAACCGTCGAAGTGCTCTCGATCACTCCCATCTTCTTTGGGAAAGGCCAAGAGTGACTAACGGCGTGCTACGTGTGCAGGGAAGAGCTGACTTGAAGACTTATTCTGTTGGCCACGTGTCGGAGCCTTTTTTCGAGGTCAACGACACATGTGCATATTTTTTTTTATTACACATTCCTCTCTATGTTAGACAATGATTATTACTTATCTTTTCTTTGTTATTCATGACAAAAGGGGGAGAGATGTGTATTTGTTTCAGTGAACTGATTGTATGAGTTAGGAGAATTTTTAATTGATAGTTGAATTAGGGTAAGTCATTTGATATATTTGCTGAAATTTTATTATTGATATAGTTTTGTATTTTGTCTATATTGATATAAAATTTTATGGTTTATTTCGAAGTTAATTATTCATATGATATTGCATGCTTCTGTGTTACACATGTTTTATTAAGTGTTTTATTTAACTTAGTTATATGATTTTGATTTTGTTAGTTTCCTCTTATTTTTCATGTGGTATTGAGGTTTCCATGTGTTTTAGGAAATAAGTTGACAAATATTGAAGGAAATTTTGGAAAGTTTATTTTTGGATAGTTTTGGACTTATTGACTTTGAAATAAATATGATTTTGTTACAGAATGCCAAATGGGGAGATTGTTATGTCCAAATTATAATTAGCAATTTCTAAATTTGTAAGACAATTCTTTAGTCAAAATCATGTCCCAGTTAAATTGTATTAAAAGTTTATCAAATTATAATCTAAGCCAAAATATGAGTTATTGAGTCCTAATTATAGCAAAAGAGTTGAAATTGGTAGCATGTGTCTTGAAGGATTCCAAGACATCTAAGAATATCACATATGATTAAGGCTGTCGATATATTGAATTTTGATCCGAATCCGATTCAAATCCAATGAAAATAATGGGAGATGAATTTAAGGTCTCAATCCGATAACCCGATCAAGATTCAAATCCGATAATCCGTTAACTAAATTGACCAAATATGGATATACATCAATCCGATCCAATTTGTTATAAATAGTTGAGTTGGTAAAATATTTTTACGGCATGTTATTTGTCACTAAAATAAAAAAATGAGAAAATAAAAAATTTTAGAATAAAAAAATCATCAAATTCAAAACATAAAAAATAATAAGAAAGTCAATTCACGTCTATACAGTGTTCTAAAAAGCGTAATGTATTGCGAGGTGTGGAGGTTTCGGGTTGGCGAGTCTCAACGAAACCTAACCATGAAAAAACATAAAAAAATATTTTCTTATTTTAATATTATTTTAAATTTTTAATCAATTTAAAAATTATTTAATAATACATATAAATTATAGTACCAAATACAGTTTTAAGAGCTGAACAAAATAAATATAGGGTGTGTTTGATGGATATTATTGAGGAAATAATGTATTTTAAATAGTGATATGATGAGAAATATGTATTTAAAAAATAAGGAAAATTTATTGATATGATGAAAAATATTATTTTATTGAAAAATGTGTGGTTAAAAATGTTTTGAAAAAATGTATTTTGATAGAATATGTACCAAACATGGACATTTTCAATAAACAAGATATATTATAATAGTGCTAATTGAAATATTTGGATAGTTTTAATTTTTTATTGATTAGTAAAAGATAAAAAATGATTAATTTAATAAATTATAAATAACTATTTATATAATAATAAAATATACTACGATCAAACTAAATATACAATAAACCGTAGTCAAAGCAAAGGTACAATTTACTACAACCAAACCAAATGAATTATTAATTTAGTGTGTTTGGTGCATATTAAAATGAGAGAATGCATTTTTTTGAAGTGATGTGATGAGAAATATGTGGTTGAAAGAGAAGAAAAAGTTATTGATGTGATGTAAAATATTATTTTATNTTTTTGGATAAATATCGTTATTAAAGACAACATTGGTTAATTAATGAAAGATCGGTGATAAGAACGTGATGAAAGAAGTTAACAACCAAAATGTAACATTAAATAAAGATTATTGATCAATAATACAATTAAAATGTGGTGTATCTATAAGAAAATGGTGTGGAAATATAATTACCCTCGTGTTAAATATCACATCAAGTGAGAATTATTTTTTGGACGATTATAACCATACTACAATTCAATTATTTCAATAATATCTGATTTACGTTTTTCAATAACTATTTAATTTATAAACTGTAATAAATACTACAACATTCTTATTCATGCATATATTTATTGTAATTAATTATTAATTAATTAACATCACGTTCATTTAATTGGTATTAACGTCCATGTTCGTGTTATTAATTCTCAATTAATTAACATTCTCATTCATTCATTCAATTAATATTAATTAGAATGTTACACTCACATTCACATTCACATTCACATTCACGTCCATGTTTCCGTTATTGATTCTCAATTAATTAACCTTCACACTCATTTAATTAATATTAGTTAGAATTTCACATTCAAAAATAAAATTTGTTATTCACTTCATGTATTCAAATCGGCATCTACTTTCACTTAATTGAAGATTAAATATTAGTCATTTAGTATAAATAATTTAACATTCATTGTCACGTATATAATCATTTGTATTAATTTTAAATTAATTAATATTCACGTTAATTTATATATCGTATTTGTCAATCAAATTCATTTATACATTTAATTGTAATTCTAATACTCACATTCAAGTATGCATTTCACTATTTACGTGCATATATAATAATTAACATTTATTTTCAAGGGCATGTATTTCTCTCATATTTAGATCAAAAAGGTAAATGAAAGGTCAAATATTACTTTCACATCATTTGTAAAGTATTTCGGAATAACGTGTGACGCATGTTTAACTCTGATTAGTAACTTCAAAAATGCATAAACTTCCATGCATAACTTCGAATAAAATGCATGGACTTCAATGTATAACTTTGAATAAAAATGCATAAACTGTAATGCGTAATCTCTTAAAAACAAGTCAAGCATCAAGCCTTAAATATAACTTTAACTTGTGTACCTTAGATCATTGGTGAGGAGTTGGCCGTTGCCTTGCTCGAAAGGGATAGATCATTGATTTAGTCTTTTTGAAAATATTTTAAGTCTACAAAAGGTTCAGCCTTTACTCTGATATCATTTTGTAACGCCCCGATATCTTAATCCTGATACTTAACTACTTATTAATGGTTAAGGCTTCATATGGTTGTCAACAACATCCTAAATTTAAAAAGTTGATGAGGAAAAAGTTTAGCTAAACTTAAAAAAAGATTGTCAGATTAATTTCTTTTTGACCTTAATAAGTGTATTTACCTGGGGCTTCTAAACTTGATTATTATTGTTAATCGAGCAAATATCTCACTAATTTAGGTTAAATTTGTTAGTTATAGATAATACCTCAATTTGTATGCATGTGGTGCAAAGAAAGGCAATTTGAAATTTAATTGGAGTTGATTCGAAAAGATTGATGATCAATGAGATTGCATGTGATCAATATGAAGCATTTGTACTTTGTAGAGCAACCTGAAGAGATTCACAAGTTTCAGAAGTTAAATCCAACATTTAAAAAATTTAGACTCAATTGCGAACTTCTAAAACTTTCATTGGGTCAATTGTGGATGATGCAGATCAAATTATAAAGATTTAAATGTGAAGGACCCATAGTGCAAATAAGAAGGGACTCGAGCTGGGCAAAAGAGAAGATTTAGGGACTAACAATAAAGATGGGCAAAGATTGAGGCTTGCGTTTGCAAGTCTTGATGGTTGCGATTGCAAAGCCTATTGAATGGATTCTAGTAGGCTTAATCTCTTGTCCGTGCAATAACGAGCCATTTTTATATGTGACCACACACGCCATTCGAGCACGGATTATATTTTCTTTATTTGATTCAAGCTCTTCATGGAAAGGGTTCAGAGCACAATTTTTTATCTAGTTTTTGGGGTTTTTAAATTCATCTAAAATCAAAGGGAGAAGGTTAGATAGAGGCTCTTGGGTAACAAATTGATAATTTTTACAAAGAGGAGAGCAAAAGAAGAAGCCTGGGAGAAGTAGCCACATTCTTTACAAGACTTGAAGAAGCTTTTGATACAAAACACTCACTCCATACCAAATATTTTGTTGCTTGGATTTGAAGAAAGAAGAAGATATTCAAGGATATTAATCAAGAACGGTTGAAGGGATTCAAGATTCAAGATTGCTTTCATCTTCTTCCCAATCTTTAATTTTGGATGATGTTGTAATTTACTTAATTATGCACAATGGAATTTAAACAAAAACTCAATTCCCCATCAAGGATATTCTTTGTGCTTAGAAACTGTGATATAAGTTATACTTTTTTAGATTCTGCAAATTCATTTGTTGATCTTGGAACACGAACGATCACGATTTGCAATCCAATGGAAATCCACACAGATAACAAAAATGAAAGGATTATGTTTTCTCTTTTCTTGTAGCAAGATAATGAATTATGTTCTATTTTTTCTAAATGTTAATGACTTATTAATATAAGTCCAAGTGGTCTTGGCCATTTCTTAAATTTAATTCGATCCAATATTTAATTAATCCAATTAATTAAATATGGTCCATGAATTAGGGCCTATTAACAAGCAACCCAATTAATTAATTGTCCAACACTTGTTAATTAATTAATTGGTGAATATCATTCTTCTGGTTCTCTTTTTATGTGTGACCCATTAAGTTTCCGATCACGACGCCTAACGACGTGAATTATTATTTTGATATAATCAAAATCGATAAATTAAAACACTTCTTTTAATTTGTCACCAATTCATTTATGTCGTCCCAAATTAACATCTAACAATGTGTCAAAACAATATATGTGGCGAGAAATGTCACGTGGTATGACAAAATCAAATTTGATTGTTTACTGTGAAAATATAATTTCTTCAATATATTCCGATCAATTACGAGATATGGATATGTGACAATCTTAATTATCAATCATATCTTTCATCCCATTATTAAGTCAATGTAAGTCGAAAACTCATTTTTAACTTAAGAGTACACCTTGGCCAATGATTTCGTTATGAACTTAATTGAATAAAACGTAGACCATAATCTGTTACTAACAAAGAGTGATGAATCATCTACTGATCATTCATAACATTCATATGATTCTTAACATATTTGAACGATGCGTATCAACGGCCCTTGGCAGAACAATATCCATCATCACCAAAGTATGACTGTTCTCATATAAGACACTATAATGACCTTAAGTCGAATGACCAATTCTACTAGCCAACATTATAGATTAACCACTGACACTCAGATAGTTGTGTATGTTGAATTTTCCCATCAGGTCTCGAATATTTTATTCTATAACAAAACGTCCACGTGTTTATTTAAGTGTATACACACTTTAACTTGTGAGATCAGCTACTTACTTCACAAGTAATGAATGCCATACATGATAGTTGATGCAGGACAACTAGCTTTGGAGTTTGA